>OY723403.1:14854414-15092012 GCA_963210345.1 Inga oerstediana | reverse complement strand
ATCTCCTAGGAAACGCCCCTCCATTGGTGAGGTTTCACAGGGCATATTGAGAATAAAACAAAGGCGCCTTATGAAAGAAGATACCTTGCCATTTGCGGGCAGTAACTTATCAGAGCTTTGAGTCGAGTAGAGGATCAACAAGATGAGTTGAACAAGTTAACCGGCATGAAGCACAGAGAAACTGGATGAACACGATGGTTTTTCTTGTGGAGGAATATCTTTTGTTTCTTTCTGAGAAACAACTGAAATGTACAGGAGATTGATGAAATAACTACTTAGAATTTTTGAAGCTACTGTCACAGTTTACTGCAGATGTTCCTTGCTGGCATTTTCATGGAGGGCGCATCCCCTGTTTGATCCTTGATAATTTTAGGGCAAGAGAGAAGAGAACCAAGCGCGTTACTTTAAACAGGATAATTGAGGATGATTATGTCAGACTTAAATTTTTGGAGTAAAACCATCATCTGCCTCCCACGCTGACCAAATTCTACATCTTTGGAGGAAAAATAGGATAATTGAGGACTGCCGATCAAATACTAAATCAACTGTACTTCAAAAGGATCTGTAGGTGTTTTTGTGCGTGTGTGGGGGGGGGGGGTGTTTTGGGTTCTCCCCTCAACTCTTCATTGGAGCACGATCAAAGCTAATGCCCCATGTATAATGGATGAGTTTTTTGTAAAAGTGAAAGTACAATGGAAGTGGAACTAAGAGTGGGAGTGGTTTCTAAATTAGTTTGGTATGTTAGTGGAAGTGAGATATTATTTTTAATCAATATATGTAGCTTTCCTGTGAAAAGGCTAAAATACCCTTGCCTTTGGAAAAGAAAAATCTGTCCTGCTCCGAAACAACAAAACCGGTAACTATTGCTGATAAACAATCAACACAGTCCAAAAGAATAACAATCAAGAATAATAATCGACCTAGAAAGCCAATCAAGAAAAAAGATTTAAAAATCGATGTGAAAAAAACAATCACAAATAGATATGGTTCAACGGCTCGACCGCGATGTGGGGAAGGTTCAACTGCTCGACGGCGACGTGGTGCAGGTTTGACTGGCTCAATGGCGGCGTGGGTCAAGTTCAACAGGTTCGACGGCATGGAGAAAACTGTGCACAGATGTGGTTCTTTGAGGTAAGAGGTTGAAGATGATGGTGGGGACTGAAAAAAAATGAGGTGACTGTGTAATATTAAAAAAAAAAATTGTTGGTAGCTTTTTCAAAAAAAAAAATGTGTAGGGCCCGCTTGAAAAAAAGTGTTAGGAGGGTGTTATTAATACCCTTTCCCTTCACTCCTCTCATTCAAGTTTCATGAGTAGGCGAGTGGACAAAGAGAACGTAGTTTCTGTTAGTGCAAGTGTTTCACCCAAGAGGGGGGTGAATTGGGTGATACTACATAAATTTCATTGCATATGAGAAAATTGACGAAATATTTAAAGTAGTTAAGAGCAAGGAGAAATATCACCAAAATGTACACCGGGAGTTATACTGGTTCAGCCACAACCACTTTGACTTACGTCCAGTCCTCAGAGCGTCTCTGAGAGTTTCACTGTATTCTCCAAGGTTCAGTGGGTTCTTGGCACCTCAGTACACAGCAAGTTCCTACACCTGGACACTCACTCCCTGACACGTTGTAATCAAATCCCCAACTCAAGGTTCCACTACCTTAAGTTGTCTCAACAACAAAAATTGAGTTTATAATGAAAAACTCTCTCACAGAGCAAATATATAGTCTCTGAAGTACAAATGAATGAGTATATGAAAACAAAGCACTAAGAGTGTGTTGATCAGTGTAATCTCAGTTTGTGTCTTCTTTTTCTTCTCTTTGAATGCTCCATATATATAGATGATTTGTAGTGTCCGTTAGAAGCAATTCAAACTTATCCGTTAGAGTTGCGCATCAACGGTTGACTATTCTTCGAATTTGAAAACTATCCGTTGGCGGTAGGTAGCGGTAGGTGAACGTTTGGACTTTCATTTGACTTGCATGATCTCTTCATTGTTTCTCTGCAAATGTACTTAAGATACTAATGAAATGAAGAGTTAATCATATAGATAACAAATCAATAGATATTCAATGAAAAACATAATTTCTGGACCGCCTTACTCGAGTGGTTACTCGAGTGATCATATCTGTTACTCGAATGGTCCCTCGAGTAAACCTATCAAAAATATGGCATTGAGCAAATCAACATTTTAAATCAGATATCACTCGGGTAAGACCTGGAGTAATATATTACAAACATTAAAAATACCTAATTACTCGAGTGGCCATGTCTTTACCTTCACAGGTTACTCAGGTGATCATTGTGGTAATCTGGTTACTCGAGTGGCTATTCGAGTGGGCTTCATTTTTCTTTACACCTTACTCGAGTGGTCCCTCGAGTGGCTTTCAAATAACCCGACAGATTACTCGATTACACCCTCAAGTAAATGCATCAAATTCTTGGCTGAGAGTTTGCTTTCTGGTTACTCGAGTGGCTACTCGAGTAATGCTTCAAATAATTCTACAGATTACTTGGGTGGTCCCTCGAGTAATGCTATTTTCTTACTGGTTACTTGAGTAATGTGTTTCATTTCTTGGCTGAGAGCCACTGGATGATTTTTAACCTGGTTACTCGAGTGGCTACTCGAGTAATGCCTGTGAAAATCATGTTACTCGAGTGGCTATTCGAGTAATGGTTTATATAACTTTGCTGATTACTCGAGTACTCCCTTAAGTAATTTCTTCCAAATTTTGACAGTGCTTCACTGGATGAAATTCTTCTTGCTTACTCGAGTGGCTACTCGAGTAATGGCTTCTTTTACCCGAGTGGCTACTCGAGTAAGTCTTCACAAAATTTGATTATCCCTCCAGTGCTTACTTCAAGTAATGCTTTGCCACTTTGTTCAAAGATCCATTTGTTCGTTATCAAATCCTTTCATATCATTAATCCAATCTTTGTTATCATCAAAACATGAGATCTAACAGTTTCAACAGGTAAGATTCTAAATTTATGATAATTTTGGTACTTAAAATCACTTTTTCTTATCAACTTTCTTTATAAAAGTTGTTCTACGTATTTTTATCTTTTTATTTGTGGTAATATTATACTGAATAGTGAGAATTTTAGGGTTAGGATTTTCAGAGAATTTTGGGTTTTTACAAAAGATGACTATAGATATGTAGATAATAAATAATAGTTTATTTTAATTGGTTTAGATTTATCATCTAGTTGTTTTATGATTTTATAATTAATTTCTTCCTAAATAAATCATAAATTATACTTTAGAAACATTTTTGACTGATTAAATTTGGATTAAACAATTTATTCGAGTTATTGGAAATATTATTGATATTTTAATCGGTTTAGTTTTGCAAATTTTGAGTTATGTGAAATTATAAATTATGATTTGATATTAGAGTTAAAGAATTATAGTTATTCAATTTTAGTGAGTGAAATAGAGTTAAGAAATTTTAGAAATTTTAATTTAAAAGGAATTTAAGGAATAGAGAAATTGTGGCTATTTTTTTAAGAAAATTGAGTCAATTATGGGGATTATTATTTTGCTATTTTGTATTAGTTAACAATTATTATAAATTATATTAACATGTAAATATATATATTTATTGTAGAGTGAATTTGAATTTGGCTTGTAGGAGTTAAATTCTCTTAAGTTTAGTTGTGTCAAGAACTTAAGGTAACCACTTTCCAATTTATCATAAATGCTGGTTGAAATGATTATAGGCGTATGTTGGTATTTTTAATTGCTAAAAATATGTTATAGTAATTTATGTATGAAAAATGTACAATGACAGTTTTAATCATGTTTTTAGTAATTTTTTTAGTTAAGTGGGCCTGAATGATTTGTTTGAATGATTGATGATGCATAGTATTAAATATGAAATATATGAATAAATTATTGATATTGAAGATTGTGATGTTGAATGTGGTGAGTTGTGATTGAGGAGAGGTTTGATTCTTTCATACCACATGGTATAGTCGCCACTGTGCGCACAGTGGATGACTTTGGCATTCTCAGGGCTCTTGGTATCACCCTTTCCTTTGGCCGGGTTAAGGGTCAGCTCAAGGGATAGGTGACACCTTTCCATTTTCGACGGAAAGGGAATCCATAATCTAAAATGAGTTCTGTAGCCTTTGGCCGAGTTACACCTCATTATTAGAGAGCTTAATGCAGTCTTGTCAAAGAGACTAATCCTATTATATGTTGTAGCTCATGAGTTCTGTCAGCGGTTAAGGAGGTTATAAGGATGATTGAGGGAGTTTTATGCATATTGAATTGTTTTCTTGAAATAATAATGTTTTGGGAAAATTAAACTTTATGTTATATGAATACATATTTCGCCCGCTTAATTATCTTATAATCATTCCCTGCATACTTGTTAAAATGAAATTGTGGTTATTGAGTCCATGTGACTCATCCCGTCGATATTTATAATTTTTCAGGTGAGAGTTCAAGTGGTGTTACAAAGGGAAAAGCGAACGAGACTTGATTTGATACCAATTATATGTTTCGTTTAGTTACATAAATATAATGTATATTGGCAAACTTAAGGACCTTTTTGGTTTACGTTGCATATGTTAAATACTTCGCTGCATACTGAGATTTGTACTGTGGGCGGAGCCCCATAATATGTTGTATTTTGTAATACTTAATGCTTTACTTGGTTTGTGGATTAATTATATGGTAAATTAAGAAAGGTCGTTACAGACTAAGGTTGAAGAAAACAAGTTCCAGAAGTTACACAAAAAAAAAAGTTGTTGTTAGGGATGGGTTCCGTGGTGGTCGAGTGGAAAGTTGAAGAAAACAAGTTTCAGATGGAGGTTGTTGAGTGTGAGGTTGAAGAGAAAGGAAGAAAATAAGAGGGGTCAAGATTGGAATTTGATAAAACATAAGAGGGCGTAATGGTCAAAAGAATTCCACTTCCATGGAAGTGGAACCACTTCCTTCGAGGGGGTGTTGGAAGTCACTTCCCTAGAAAAGTGCCTTCAATCTTACCAAACACACAATATGAGTTCCACTCCCACTCCCACTTCCATGATATCAAACAGGGCCTAGGTGTTAAACATTGTTATAGTGTCAAAGTGCTAGGCTAACAAATTATTAATTTGGGTGGTAAGCGACTTCACTCTTGAAAGAAAGAGAATACAAAATCAAATTCGAGAAACACACTTATTCTGAATCCTGAAAGAAAGAGAATACAAAATCAAATCCGGGTAACACATTTATAGAAGAAATGAAACCCTTTAAACTTTAAATGAAATATCGAGTGTTAGTCGTATTTCCAAGAACCAGAAACCAGAACTAGTGAACCGAGCTCCATCAGAGGTGCTTCTTTGTCTTTTGACCCAGCATTCGAGTTGATTACCTCTTGTAGTCTACGTACCAATTTTAGCTTCATATAATATATTGTTAAAATGTAAAAATATAATAGTTAAATCTAAACCATTTAATGTAGATTCAACAATTCAGATCTACAGTGAAATTAGGTGAATGGAAAATGTATAGTCCAAAAAGATCAAACCCCACTCTTTGCTTTGTTCAACTTCAAAATCTGATTATATCCAAATAACAGCACCCGCAAAGAATAAACATTTAGAAGCATGATACTTCTGAAGCCTGTTGAAGAGAAGGGATTCAGGGAAAATTTTCAATCTCATGCGGCCAGGTGATTGGGGGTACGTCGTGACGAATGCACCACTCGCATCTTCAGTATGAAATGAAATCTCACGAAATAATTTAATAATAATAGTAAAATTTTAGGCAACAGAAGAATTACAGCAACACACAAATTGTTTATAGCTCACCAAGACAAACATTGGCTCTACACCAAGGCAAATTTATTTTCGTCCATCTATCTCTATGATCTGACTTATTCACCATACTAACAAGTTCACATAAAGCGGAAACATATTTGAGAACACAATCTCCACATCTATTGGTAAGGCCTCAGCTCTACATGTTGATGATGCAAGAGCTTTCTCCGCCGACCTATTCATATCATATGGTAACCAAATACTCCACTTCAGAAACACGGTAATAACTGACACTTCAAAGCCTTTATTTAGGGTTTTAACGGTTCCCTCCATAATTTAATTTGATGATGCCCTTAAAATTGGCATGAAGTTCCAAGCCTCTGCCTCTGGCCCACAAGCCGTCTCTTGCGACTAACAAATGCTGGATTCAACAACCTCTGAAAATTCTCAAGAAATTGGTTCCACTTCTCTTCATCCATATCCGATAGCTTTACAAAACTACTACTACTTGCAGGCAACTCATTCACACTCCTGTTTCCAGATGATGTACTGGCCAAACAGCCAGTCTTTTGCTTTACACCCTGGCGCTGCCAACTTTTTTCACCAATGATAGAGTTTCTCACAGACACTGACAACTTTGAAATATTAGATGCCCAATTTTCTTCGGGACTAGAGGATTCATCTGACCTTGAGGGCAAGTCCTCCCCATCATTCTCTCCTTCATCCTCCATCACAATCTCCTCCAGTTTAGAAGAAAAAGGGTTTCTGCCATTTCCAACCTTGGTTCCATGTTTAGCTGAGCTTACAGCCAGTTGCTTCGCTATATTAGCAGTATAATCCAAATCACGGTCCTCGCAGTCAATATGAAACTGAATCACATCTTTGTCTCCTGGTTCTGCCTCATGAAAAGAGAACTCTTCCCGATCTAACAGTTTCCTTGCTTCAATACATATAAGCTCAAGCTCACTGGGCTCTTCATCATGACCCTTAAATTCCCTGCTCATCATGTCACCAATTTCAGCTAGACAAAGACCAAAGGCTGCTGCCTCCTTAAGGAAGATTGTACAAAGAACCAAAATCCGCAAGCACGCTTCTCGAATAACAGGCAATTCCATCCTCAGTAATTCTGAGTCACGATATGGGTCCAGATTATATATGTAATTCAGCTCATCTTCTGAGAAGGGAATTGATGCCTGTGGCCAATGGATCCACTCAAAATAAGGATCTTCCAAGCCTTCAGGCAGGCAAAGACCATGATCAATAGGAACAAGCTCCACCTGGCCAAAACTTCCACCCTCATCAAGCTTCCTCACCAAAAGATTTCCTGCATGTCTGTCAGTGTTAAAAATTCGTATGTCTAAGATCCCTATCCTATGCACGACAGAAACAGGAAAACTAGAAGTTCCATGATCACTTGCATCAAAATCATGAGGAATGTACTGTTGTAGCGATGCTATCTTGCTGATCTGCTGCTTGTTTTGACGCATATTACCATTTACCCCATCATTTATGTTAAATATAGAATGTGTAATTTTCACAAGGGCAGTAGGTGGCACGTCAGCAAAATTATCATGGTCAAGAAGGTAAGCAGAGACTTCTCTAAAACCAGTCTCCCCAACACGAACTGAACGTTTCAATCCTGATTGGCCAAGGGCCTTGCCAACAAAGCCTTTTGGGTTGTTTGGTGCATAAGGTTCCTCATCTGTTGGTTTCACAATAGCAATATTTTCACCATGGCAGTTCCGAAAATAATACGCACCTCCTAGTCCACTTTGAATGGGGATTGGTTCAACGCCACACTTTAATGCCTTCATAATATCATCAACCAGTTGTTTTGTTCTACCAAATTGATCTGAGTAACCTAATATCTCAATTGGCCCACTCTGATCTCTCTGCTGAAGATCTCTACCAGTAGGTGACAGACATGGGGTAGATAAGCTCCTATGCAAGAAGTTCCGGGTGAGAAGAAGTGGAGAATCATTTCTAACTTCACTCAGATCGTTTTTCAAGACCATATCACCACATATAAGTGAACTTTCCTCAGTAGGAACATTTAATGCAAGTCGTAGCTTAGTCTTCACAGTATGGGCATTGTCACTTCTATCTAACTCTATTCCCAAAACACAGCCACTTTCTGTCTGCACAAATACTCGCCTCTTTCCAGAAGATTTTCTTTCCATTCTCTTATTCCCGCAACACTCACCATTAGGAAGTCCTTTGAAGGTTGCAACAGCCATCTCAGCATGCATACAGGTACCCAGATCAGGATACATGAAAGGAAAAGGAGAAGATGCAAAGTTCAAAGCCAGCAGCAGATGTGACAGTGGCAGAGAGTTTTTCTCTCAAGCAAACACTGAACTCAGATGCTGACACTTGATGTTGCAGAGAAGAGTTTGTGCCTCGAAAAATCATAGTCAAGTTGGTAAGATCTGGAATCCTCCAACAGCTCTCACATAGGAGCAGCTTTATTTGTAAAGATTATTACACATGGTCAAACCGCTACATTGGAAATGTGACCTGGTAACAGAAGCTCATTAAAGATAAACAAACAAAAAGGTACATAATTGTAGAGCTTAATGTTTACAGTTTACACTTAATTATGATTTTCAGTATGAATCTTGATGCTTGGCGGAGAAGGGGAATGAAAGAGGAAAATTAAACTTTACCCAGTAAAGACAGTCAACTATTAAACATCCATTATTGTAGTTTCACAGAGGAAGGCTGAGTTCATGGATATCCACGCCATTAGTGTAAAACTGGATATATGACAATATCTTACTTGAGTTCTATGCAAATTAGTTATTGTTAGTTAGAGTTTCAGCAATTGCATAAAGTGGGCTTTGTGGAGCTGAAAAGATGCCATGATCATTATCGGGCTTGCCATGTGGGGAAAAAAGTTCAGCCATGAGACGGAAAGTGTATAGTTTGATTGGATGCCTTTATTGAGGGGAAAAAAACCATATACTTGTCATGAGTCTTAATTAGGAAACTAGATACATGAATATAAAAATCTGCATATTAATTTTTATTTTCACCCCACAAATTTCCTCTCAGGTTTCTTCATCATCTTGATCTCAATTGTATCATAAAATAGCATCCCTTACAAAAAAGAATATTCTGGCTTCATTTTTGTGGCAAAACACAGAACTCAAGAAATTATTATTCAAAAGAATCAAGAATCAGAACTGATTAGAGCCTTGCAACAACCCTAACAGAGCCAAACAACTTACCTATAATAATACAAGCTAGTCATTCCACCCATGTCATGTTTAATTATTGAACTTCAAGATCTGACTATATAGTATAAATAGGGAGATTCAGAAAGAAATGTAAAGGCAAACGTGATGAGTGCACCCATGAAAACAAATTTTCTGTTGCTTCTCTTGGAGCAGTAAAGGGAGTGTTTCTTCTGGACCTCTAGATCATATCTGTACTTCTATCTTTGTTTTAAATTATAGTATTTTTTATTTAGAATGAAACAAAATATAAGATAAAAATTTAGATAAATTTTTTTAAAAAAAAAAAGATGAACAGTCAAAATTTCAGAAATTGTAGTGTTCCTCTTGAAGGAACAGCGTAACCCGGTTTCTCATATGTCCATCTGAAAGGCCTCAGAAATGTCAATAAAATGAAAATAGAATGACGTATCATTGCTTTTTTTGAAGAAAATAGAATTGTAGTGTTCCTCTTGAATGACGTACCATTTCAAAAAAGCATTAATTTACTCTTTAATCACTCGAATAACATTCAGAATAATCAACTCAAGAGTAAAAAAAGAAAAAGAAAACATTTATCAAGTTGTCAACTTATCGGGGATAAAATAGTGATTAGACGCCAGATAGCTTGAAGAAAACTTAACAAGAAATTCAAAGATCAATAATTTAATCTCATAAGGACCAAAAAAACACAAGAGACCCATCGGACTGATAAATCGGTGAAAAGGCTAAGAAAAATGGATAAAATAATTCAGGGATCAAATGCATCTAACATACATAATTTTTACCAGCAAATTTATAAATCCAATCGGATAACAGTCTATTGTGCCAACATGTAAAATTAAAAGTAAAAATAATTAATCGAGTAGAATTCTCCCCTGCTTCGGGATCCGGTAAGAGCAAACATGCAAGAAATCGTATGACTAGAGGTTTCCCCCACGCATTCCTGCCCATCCTTGACACATATTCTGAAAACTGAAGATTTTCGCAATAAGACCGAAAAAAAAGGAAACCTTCGATACCTCAAAAAGTGAAAGTTGAACCAAAAACCAGAAAGGAAGAAAAATTAAACATCAAAACTTGATTCAACTAAGATGTTTTTCAAAACGGAGGAAGCGATAACCACAGAGTCGATACTAAGTAAATTGTAATCAGAATTGCCAAACCAAAAAGCGAAGAAAAGACTCACCGGCAACGGGGAGATCGGAATCGAAAGGGCATCGGTTCAGGCGGAGCCCCCGCCGTGGAGGGAGGGCTGAGATTGTGAGAAAGGATGAAGATGAACGGCCAGGATCGGATGGATTGACGTTCTACATCAAAAGCCGAGATAGAAGCTGTTGGTCAGTTTGGTACTCCCGCTATCGGAAGTTTCTCCAACTTTACTTCAACAATAGCGAGACAGTACGATTTCGACCTATGGGGTTTAACGGACTTTCATTCTTTAATTTGTATATTTTCTTAGCGGTCTTATGTTTTTCATTTCATTTATTGTCATGGACCGACAGCATCATAGCAACAGACAGTGATACTTCACGTCCATAATTTCGCCATGTGGGCCGAATTGGACCTTCCGAAAGCCGCGCGGAGCAGCTACAACTCATGATGTAATAAGGCTTTGTGAATAATAATGTCTATAACATTTGTATGTGATGTTAGGGTAAGCGTGTTCAAATCTGGGATTGGGATCGGGATCCATCACTTCTGGTTTTGGTTTTGGTTTCGGTTTTTAGCAGGGATGCAAATTGCATTCCGGTACTGGTTTAGTCCCAGTCCCATCAAATCGGGAATTCCCGGTTTTTTTTAAAAAAATTAAATTTAAAAAATATTATTATTTTAGTTAAATTTTCTATAATATAATGTTTAAAGTAATTATTTAACATCTAATAAGGCCATAATAATCATACAAATTAATTTAGAATTGAAGAATAACATTTTATTATTATTATTATTATTATTATTATTATTATTATTATCACCTTCATCATTTTTGTTATTATTTTTATACATTATATAGTAGGATTAGTTTCATGATATATATAGTTTAACTCCAACTAAACATGTGATACACATTTTATCAAATGGTAACTTAAATTATGGGATAAAAAATATAAAAATAAAACAATAATTTAATTTTTAAGAAAAAAATTTATAAAAAAAAAACCGGGGACCGGGATCACAACATGTGTGACCGGTTCCGGTCCCTGCCGCGGCCGGGACTGGAAATTCCCAGAATCAAAATGTCTGGAACCGGGACACTTTGAATACCCCTATCTTAGGGTACCATAAGTCCCAGGAGGGAATCACTTTCTTGCTCCATGCCTTTTTTATGTTTATTTTTGTTGTGTCCATACCTTCCTTGTCCAATCTAGTCTAGGGGAAAGATATTGCGAGAATTATATTCAGATTCTATGGAAGAAGAAAAATAAAGAAATATTTTCTTAAAATTACAAAATGAAAAAATAATCTCATGAAGTTGTTAATAGTAATACAAGCTATTGGGATTATCAATGACCTACTCATAGAATTGTTAATGGGACCATTTTTATATTTTATAAGTTTAATGAACTATTTTTTCATTTTCCTTTTTATTTGACACCTGAGTGTAATGAAGAACGAAAAAAAAAAAAAAGCGCATTCAGGGCCACATAAGGGAAAATACAAGTAATAGTGCACAATTTATTTTTCAAACTCTGCATATTAGACGAGGGTCATGAAGTTAATATAATCTTTTGTCTTTAAAGTTTACTTTTATTTTGATTTTGATTCCTTAACTTTTAAATCAAAGGTTTTGATCACTAAAATTTCATTATATTTGAAATATTAGTCTTTATAACTTAATAAAAACTCTGACCATTTTACCTTCAGAAGGATTAAAACCTCTTGTTTAAAGTTTGAAGGATTAAAACTAAAATGAGGATCAATAATGATATTAAACCTAACAAAAAAGAAAGAATAGTTTGTATAAAAAGAAAGCAAAGAAAGAAAGAATAGCAAGTAAAAGCATTATTAGTTTTTTTTTTTTTTTGGGTCCATTTGTTAGCAGTAAGCCATTTGGATGAAGGTATGCCAGTCTCTGCGGTAAAGCTGCAGATTGAGTAACATGTTGGTGATCAAGCGAAGGAAACCGATTGAGATTGAAGAAGAAGAAAACTGAATTGCGAAGACCTCGAGATCTTGGAGGAAGAAAGAAGGCAATGGATGATTAGTGACTATAGTGGTTACAGAAGATGTACTAATCTTGATCATCAGACCAAATCTGTATGGTATTATTGTCCAAGAAAAGGCTTTAAACCATATTCAAGTGGATATCTATATGCAAAAACACACCACAAATCTCTCACACCATCAATATTATTCATTATTGGCATTACAAATGACATCATCATAACAAATTAGCAATTATGACTAAAATGAATTATCACATCAACAAGCCAAGAGTGGGTTAAGCACTGCTCCAACGAAGGACTCAGCCTTAGAAGTCTAGTTTTTTTATTTTCATCATTCGATATCCCAGGACCGACAACCCCAGACTAATCCGAACCGTCAATTATGGGCACCTCGATGGGTGAAAACCCTAGAAATCTCTTCCCTTGTCATAACATGATGGGATGATCAGCCACAATTCTTGGTATGCTTTGGCTTGAGATATTGAGCTCTGAGCTGGTGTGTTTGGTTTGAGGGGAGGGGATAGGATGGGAGGAGGAATAAATTACAAGTTTATCCAATTGAAATCTAAAATTTATCCTCTCACTTTTTTAAATTTTGTATTTCCGCCTAAAATTTACCCTCTCATTCCTTTTAAATTTTGAGTTCTCACATAAAATCTTTTAAATATCTTCCATCCAAAAAAGTAATTTAACCCCTCCACTCAAACCAAACACAAAATAGCAGTGTTAGCTGTTGCTTCTGTTCCTTCTTCAATGATGAGAATTTGAATCGTAGTGTCCAAAATCCAGAAATTGCTTCCTCCCTTTGTAGTCCAAAATCTTGGTTTAAGAATCTGAGATTTGCGTTAAAGATCGGACAAAATTTAGCAAGCCATGGTTCTCACGAGGAAGGAAGAAAATACACGGCGAACTTCAATGGCTTATCAGGACTCTGCTATGGACTCTTGTCTCTTGAGTATCGCTACATGTTGAGCGAATCCGTAATTACAGATTTACCATGCATTGACGGCACTTGTTTCTTTGTTTCTTTTTTATCAGTTTTTCTCAATTTCGATCAGTATTCGTTATAAGCAATGATTTGTAACATGATTAACTCATTTACTGTGGTTTACATGAATGAACTAATATACTGTACTCCACGTTTTACTCTTGGCATCAAATTTTTATAGGACGCGCTAAGCAGAAGGGTTTGTTTCCAGAAAGAATTAGAACGAGAGCTAGGCTTTAAAATGACTATTATTATTCATTCATTAGTACAATACCGATATCTCAACTCCTCAATGATCAGTTAACCTATTGTGTACATGATCCATCTTCACGTTACCGCTAACATTTGCAGAGAAAAGTAAACAACATCCTCTCGCGGAAGGAATTATTGCAGGACTACACATATGATAGATTCCATGACTTATCAAGGAGAAGAATTCTTCGAAGCAGCACCTGGGGGTGTACCAGGGTTAATCGGGGGAGGGAACAATAGGAACGGAGACGGGAAGCCCGGTACTGGTGGTGACAGTCCTGATGGAGGATTAGGGTTCAATGTCGGTGTGCTTGGTGGATTCGGAATCAGAGGAGATGGCTCAAGGGGATTAGGGTTAGGGTCAGGGATAATTGGCGGTGTTAGAAATGGATTAGGGGGAAACGGGATCGTGTCAGGTCGAGCTAATTTCCGATCTGAAATCTGAGGTTTGAATGAATCTTTCTCTCTTCTTCCAGGGACTGGTGGTAGCCATGGCATTCCCGGAAGAGGTGGCAGAGAAGGAAGCGCCGGTGATGGAGGAAGAGAAGGAAGAAGAGGAAGAGGACCACCTCGTGTCGGTGGGTCCTGGATCGGCGGTGCAAATGTTGGATCTACATTTGGAGGAAACTCATTTTTGAAGGAACCAGTTTCTTTGGAATTCTCAGTTCTTGGTTTCTGGTTACAGAGGTTTGGCTGTTTAAGAGGCTTGAAAGAGAAAAACCCAGCTGAGAATACGTGCTTTCCTTGCTTTCTCGATTTGAGACGAAGTGCAGAAGAGGTTGCTGCTGAAGCCACTGCACAATATGGTTCACTGCTACTTACCAGTTTTACAGTACATCCTTTGATTCTCTTCAGGTGTTTGCTCACTGAGAAAGGAAGCTGCACTTTGAATTCCCCATGCTCGTCTGTCTCTGCCTCTTTCCTGAATTTTGGTTTTGAATTGCCATCTTTGCATTCCACAGCAACTGATGCCCCTGTACTCAAGAACATAGAGTTATATATAACATTAGCATCAAAATTTCGGAATAATGGGCAGGCTCAAGTGAAGAACGTAATTGAGAAGCAACCTGAAATGAAGTGGCTGCTCATGGGGAAATCCCTTTGAAAGCATGTGTCACAGTAGACAGTGCCAACCACAACAGCAGCAGCAGAACGATGCTTCTTGGCCTCTGAAACGTTGCCAAATATGAGACTGAGGAACAGAATTATGAGGAACCAAGGCATTCTTACGGATTGTTCTGTGAGAGATTCTGTATATGATTGTGTTTCAAAAGAGAAGGTGACGGCCTGTAGCCTTATTCACTGCTCAAGTATGCTCTCTTCTCCCTCCTCTTGTTTCTTATCTTTCTTTTGTCTCTCTTTGATGTGTATGATAAGAAAATCAAATGAGACATTTCTTATATAGACTTTACTCAAAAGAGGTCATTTATTCCGATCATGCAAAAACCAGTCAACTGTAACCGAGAAAGCGGTGAATGTAGGTTTGATTTCCCTCAACCAAACATCTAATGACGAAGGGAATGTGGAAGAAGGGAAGGTTTAGATAAAGAGAAGCTCCTACATTCTGTGAACAATTTAGTTGAAGGTTTGTTCTTTAGCCGTTGGCATCCCGTTGGTTCACGAGACAGAGAAAGCAGCCACATATTCTGTGAGTGCACAGGACATGACAGATGACCAACATTTACACACAGAAAGTATGTCTTTGCTGGATTCACAGTGTGTGATGAAGTTATACATGAGATGCTTCTACATTTTCACATCAGTTTTGAAGTTTCAGATTGGTTTGAACTTTGAAGTGCACTTACTCTATGTTTGGATATGGATAGAGGGAAAAGTTTGGGGTGGGGGGAATGGGAGGGAATATTAGGAAGGAAAATTTCCTAAAATAGTAAAAAAAATTATTATTTTTGAATGTTTTTCCTCGTAGTCATTTTTCCTCCCTAATTTTCTTCCCATCCAAACACAAGGGAGCAAAGAAAATATTGTTGCATGAAGCATGGGTGCATTGGATTTGAAAGAAGATTGAGTTGAAGAAAAATGTCTTGATCACTTTGTGGGAGAACAAATATATTCTAGAGAAGATTCTCAATGATTGGCTTGAGCCCCTTAGTGAAAATACCAGTGAAAGATTGATTCATTAATGGGATTCATGACTCAACTGTAATAATTGTATGTTGCCAGACTGTCTGGAAGATTGGGATGGGAATTCTATTAACGCTTTTATATGATCACAGTATCAGGTAGGTATTTGCATGAAACATGTGATTTCATTTCACTCAAATGGTAAGCTATTAAAAGCAACCATCTTTAGAGTCTTAAGTGTCATTCTTTATAGTTTTGATTCATGAACCAATTTATATGGTATTCTCAGATCAATAGTTTTAAGAAACTTTTTTTAGGCTCAATTTGGGAACAAGACGTGTGTGTTTGGAAAGAATCCAAACCATGGTTTGAAACCATGGTTTGCGCAACCCGAGACAAAACTCCTCTCACACACTTACCTCGTAAATCGTAAAAGCTATTAAAAAAAGCTAATCCAAACACACACGCCATTGATAACTTCCGCGAAGCATAAAGATGACCAAACGTCTCTATATTAATATATTGCTCAATTATAATGTCATACCCAACTTGATGCACCCTCCGGGTTAAAAAAACAAAGAAAGAATGAAAAAAAAAAAAAAAAAAAAGACCGAGTACTCGTAACCCATCCTAATCAAGTTAGCAAACCGGATGTAGGAAGACCTCATCCTGTTGGGATATACTTAGGGGTGGAAATAGACTAGGTTAGGTTAGGATTTGCCTAAATAGGCCTGGGCCTGCAATAAAGATTCAAAACCTAAGCCCAGGCCTGAACATGTATGTAGGCTTTTTTTTAGGTCTGAGCCTTAGTCTTCAAAAGGCTTGATAAGGCCTAAAGCCTGTTTGAAGCCTACTTAAAATATAAGGCTTTAAATAACCTTTAAAGCTTTTAAAGCTTATGCCTCTAAATTCATATATAACCCTTCATGCTTATATACAATCCCACATTATGTCTTAAAAGCCTAACATCTATTCTTGTAGTAATATTAAGGCTTAGAAAGGAAAAGAAAATAATGTCTAGTGATAATATTTATTCGAGCAAATAAGAATAGAAAAAACTAATCGTCTGTTGACTAATAAGATATATTTTTTAAAATCGACTAAGAATAACAAATAACATGTAAAACTAGATTTTTACCTCTTTTACTCTTCCCATGTAAATTGGGACAAACTGCTCTTATTAAGATTATAATATTTTATTTGACACTAAAATAAACTTATAACAATTATTGTGCTTTAGTGGAGGGCGCAAATTAGGGGAGAGAAAGTGAGTTAGTGCTGCCATCTCGAGCGATCGAAGAGAAGAGAAGTAAGGATGAATGATTTATGCGAAAGCAAGGGTTGAGTGTAATGATGATGAAATATGAAACTTAAAATTAAGATTAAGTTGGTAAATTTATAAATAATTTATAAAATTATTTAGATGATATTATATATACTTATATAATAGTATAAATTTTTTTTAAAAAAAAGTTAAATAGGCCAGACCTGTAGGCTCATAGACTAAACTTTATAAAAATAGGCCCGGCCTGTTTATCTAAATAGGTCTAACAATATGCCTAAGTCTGAGCCTGACCTATTTACTAAATAGGTTAAGCTAGGCTTTATATAGGTTAGGTCGTAGACCTCTGTTAGGGGCCTGGTCTATTTCCATCCCTAAATACACTACCAATAGGACATAAACATATTTTAGTATAGAGCGAAATACTGACATATACAAGTAGCCACATATTATAAATAAGAATGGAGAGAGTCTTTTGATAGAGATGGAAATATAGGTAAAATTCATGGGTCAAACTTACCCAACCCATAAAATTTGGTGAGTTGGGTTGTGAAAAACTGTGACCATTTGATAAGGGTCTTTTTTGTCCAAACCAAGGTATTAAAACCCGGATCGGGTATTAAACCGGTCGAGTAACTGGGTTAAGGGTCAGTGAGTCAGATCGGGGCTAAATAGGAGCTAAACCGGGACTAAACCAGTGAGAAATTGAATATTTTAGGCTTATAGTATAAAATTATAAAGGAAAAATTAAAATTTTTTTATATAGGAACCTATACCGGTCTACCGGCCGGTTCGCCGGTTTCAGTGCCGGACCAGCTGATCCAGTCCAGGTTCCTTAACATTGGTCTGAACCCATTTAACCCGAAGTTACGACGGGTTAACCCACTAGGTTGGTGGGTTAACCCATTTTTGTTTTTTATTTTTATTTTCTGAAATTCTACAAAAGCATAAAACCATTAATATTGAAAATTCTGAAATCTTATTGCTTCAAAATTGAAATTCTAACATGTACAAGTGAAATTTTGAAAATTTTATAGCTTCACATCATGCTTCAAATTTGAACATCATTAATATTGACTAATTGTTGATTGTATTGAATGTTAATGATAAATTTTGGATTTATGTTTAGTTTGTAATATGTATAATTGTGATGTATGCTTAATTTGTAATGTCTGAAATTTTGAATTTGATGTTTTATTATCATTTTATGATTTTGTATTGTATTTTTAATTTTTTATAGTTTAAGTTTGTAAAAAAAAAAAAAATCATTATACTAGCATTGCTTAAAAAAATTTGAAAAACGTAGTGTAAAAAAAAAAGGGAGAATGACATGAAAAGAATTTTGAAATTGTAAAATTTTAAATAAGTCATTTCCCATAAAATAAATTGTGAATTGATTATTAAGTCTTGTCATTATTTTATGACTTATAAATTCTTTTTATGTCATTTTTCCAAAAAAAAAATCAAAAATAACAAAAGAAAAAAAAACAAATTGGGGTAGGTTACAGGTTCAGTCAACTCATTTTAATACGGGTCTTTTTAGCTCGACCCAACGGGCTGGTCCATATTGCTATCTTTATATTTGATATGTGGATCCATATCAATGTTACATAAATGGTACTCCAATTATTTTTTTCAAACATAACTTATGTATACTCAAATGAAATTTGAGTATTATAATCCTTGAATACGTGAGAAAATTAAGCTTACGTGACCCTTTTTTTGGTTTTGGGTCAAAAGACTAAGCCTGGGTGATAGTGAGCCTGTAATTTTGCAGGCAAAAGCAAACAAATGGATTCTCGGAGCACCGGAAAATTTCATGCAAATATTGTTTTCGGATTTCAACGTAAACGCTGTGGCAAGTGACTCCAAAAGTGAAAGGAAAGTACCCCTTTCTTTTAGGTCCATTTGATTAACAGAATTGGAGATAATGTAATAAAATATAATGTAATATAATGAAATATAATAATAAGTATATGAAGTTGTTTGATTCATTATTAAGAAAAGAGAATATATATGCATAAAAACATTTGGTTGTATTATACTAAAAATAGAATATATAAAAATAATATAATAAAAAACAAAATTCTGAAGTAAACGTGGTCACAATTGACTCCAAAAGTGAAGCTACCCCTTTTTCACCTACCAGAAAATAAATTATTTTCTCTATTTCATAATATAAACAATTTGGCATACCTACTCCAAAATAAGTCATTTTGGGAATATTTTTATATTTTGTTTTCCATATGAATGTGCTATTGTTTACCAAAAGCGATATGTAAATGCATTAGTTTAAAAGGAAAAAAGTTTATCAAAAAAGGAAAAATGTTATTTATATTTACAGTAAATAATGCATCTTTGACCTCACACTAGCTAATGTATTAGAAATTTATAATTTTGCATGTTATTACATTATATATTAGTACATACAACTAGATAAAATTTGAATTTATATGTCTTTCAACGAGATAAAATGTCCCATGAAAAACATACGGCATGTTATGTATTTGTTATTTTTGTTTACTTTTTTTGTCATGATTTTCTGTTAACTTGACAAATAAATATTGAGGAATAACTAACGTTCGCGCGTCACCGTCCGTCTGAGAGTTATGGCAGAGTTATGGCCGGAGGGTACAGTTTTCTCAAGCACAAGACAAGCGGGATATATTATTCTTTCGCGCACCTTGATGGACATTGGACACTACCTTTCTTTGTCTTTTTGTCGTCATAAATATGTCAGGGAGTACCTTTTGCTATCGTGTCATGCTCGTAGATGAGAAAAGAATTCTTTATTTTTTTTCGGTTTGCCTTTTGAATTTAATTTCAATAGACGCAGGCGGACCAATGCAACTTGCAAATTGGGGCCGGACCGGAATCAGCAGAACGAGTGAGGCTGACCCCGAGTCTTTTTAAATTATTAGTAAAAGTTGGGTTTTGATTCCTTCTCGCACCCAAAGCCTAGGGAACAAGAGGAGAGACAAGGAGGGTAGCCTCAATTTCGCGGACTCATAGCTATTATCGCCGAAAATTCCAAAAACCCCACGATTTTATTCTTTTTTAGAATCAGATTTCCGAATCATCTAATCCACCGAATTTCGGACTTCCTGCTTCCTCTGTCGTTGTCTTCACGGAAGATCATCGTTCAATCTAATTCTCGCTCTGCTAATCAGCTCTCTTTCTATCTGTCTCGCTCAGGTATTTCCACTTTCTGTAAACATGCCTCTCTGCCCAGTTTGATTTTCGCTTTCGATAGTGGATTTGAAAAAAAAAAAAAGGGACTCTCCGATCGTCTCGAGGCTTGATGAACTCGAGTGGGTGTATTATTTTTCGTCAATTTTCTCGGTCGATTTTTCTTTAAAAATACGCTTAGACAATTTGAATGCGATTCCTCCCTTCCTTTGAGGTTTTCTAGTCGTTCCAGTTCCTCGGTTACACTTGACGGCCTGTTGGCATGTAGTTGGTAAGAGCGATCATTATTCGCCATAGGAAAGCAATGATTTTCGTGTTAGTTCATCCATCGGCGTGTCTTACTCCTGAAGGAAAGGTATCTTCTTTTTCCCAATTCGGAGGAACAATGTAAAGGCGAAATTGTATGTTTGTGGCAGAGAACCGAAATTTTTTCCTGGAAGCAATTAAATTTGTTGTGTTGCTTTTTTTTTTATTCAGTATTAATTTCTTGGGTGTGTTTTTTGTCCCCTTTGAACGGTATTGCACTTCTGATCTTCCATTGATCTTTGAAGTGCTTTCGAGCATGGGCATTGGCTGCATTGCTCGATGAAAGCATTTGGTGCTTGCAAAGTAAATATTAGTTACTGCAGCATGAATTTCCATGAAATGCCTGAATGACAGCTTTTACAACTTTCTCACCTATTTTTGAGTCTTTTATTAGATTCTGTTGTACTTTTTATATAAGAAAGGAAAGTATAAGCTGATTATTCTTTTGCAGGGGCATCTGAATCAAAGAGGGAGGGGGCTGGTTTGTGGAGGCAGTGGGACTTCTGCGAGCTTAGAATCCTCTCTCGTTTATTGATCAAAGCATAGCCTATACTGTTGGAGGCTCTTTTTCTCAGCACTTGAATGTTGCACCATCTATTTTAGCTGATCAGTTTAAGAGGGAAATATTTTAAGCTAAAGAGAGAAGCTGGCACAATGGGTTCTGTTTGTTGTTGTTGTTTGAGTGCTGATGAATTTGAAGACTTTGTAAATCGAAATAGTTCTGTATATAGGAATTGTGTGTGTCTCAATTGCTTCTTACAGAACTTTCTGAATGTGGTATGCCGTAGCCTCTTCTCACCTTTTTAATACCTTTTCTCATCTATATATCATGTGTTATTTGTCCATAATTTGATTTTGGTTCCTTCCCTCATGACTTGAGACATTTTGCTGTTTAAATGTAATTCTTTGCTTGTGGAGTGGCATACCGGTTTATCATAATTTCAGGTTCTGACCTGAGTTTTTTCTAAGTAAAGGTGTATATGTACATCCTTCATTAAGTTTTCTTTGTCTATAACTGTCCATAATTTGATCCCAATGCCTTTCCATATGACTCAAAATATTGCTTTTATAGTGATTCTGTGCTTGTGAAGTGACTTGTATTTATCATAATTTTTGGTTCTTGCATGTGGTTTTTCTAAGTAAAGATTTACATTTGCATCCATTTACACGTAACTGAAGTACTTTGCTGGGGGATTGATCACATTTTCCTCTTCATTGTTCTCCTCTTTTATCCCTCGAGTGTCATAAGCCTGCCTCCTAATCCTCCAATATTTAGGGCTGTTTACTTGAGTGTTACAATTTTTAAGAATGAGCTACCTGTACACTAATATTTGGAGGGACAATTTTGCCATCTTAACACCACAAACAAAATCAGATAAAGCAATTTGTAATTGCCAATTACATGGTAAAAGTGAATTTTTTTATCTGTTAATCTAATTTACATTTGGTTAACAACCTATCTAAGGATTTGGTTGTTGATGGAGCATAATGGCTTCGTATGAACCATATAGCTGACCCCACCTAGTGGGATAAGGCTTGTTCTTGTTGTTGTTGTTGTAGTAATCTAATTTACTTGGTTTGCATTCTGTAGAATATTTAAGTCCTTATGATGTTTTCTGTTATTGATGAGTGCTCTAGCTGATGATATAAACTTAACCTGATTCATATTATATCAAATTTCAGTATACAACAATATTCCGCAGAGGGGAAGTGCACTCGCTTCCTTCATCTATACAGGGGGCAGCATCTATGACTTCTACAGCATCACTTGATAATTCGCTATCTGACATGTACCATTCTCCCCCAAGACCATTGCCTTATGATGTAGACCCCAGGCATTTCCGCTCTTCAAGACATGACAAAGGATCTAGTCATTTGAATGAAGAGTCAGAACCTCTAAGAGGTGATGTAGATGGGGATCAAGAATCTTTAAGTTCAGGAGGCAAATGGAATGAATCTTCCTGTGAAGATGCATCAAAGGAAAACAAATCTAAGTCCTCGGTGAGGCTTTCATCAGCAAAATATACAACTGGAGCTGGGCTTGTTTATGCATCATCAGAGGAGGAGGACGTTTGCCCAACCTGTCTTGAAGGTAGAATTGTCTTTTAATAATTTTCATTATATAACTGAGTTGGTCTTTGTTTATGCATAATCAGTTTGTTGATTGTGCGGAATGCACTGATAAGATAAGAGGACCTTTTATGGTGTTTCATGTTTATACTGTTAATTTTTGTTCGTAGAATACACTGAAGAGAACCCAAGGATATTGACAAAGTGCAGTCATCATTTTCATCTTAGTTGCATTTACGAATGGATGGAGAGAAGTGAAAACTGTCCAGTTTGTGGGAAGGTAGTTCTCCTCTCTATGTAATTTCTAATTTCTTTCTGACTGAAATGGTTGTCAATTCATCATCAATTAGCATATTGTGTGTCAAAGTTTTCTGTGAAGCTTGATGATTGCAATGACGGAACATGTTTGTTTTTCAACTGCCTTTGGCCTCTTGTTAACTAGGCGTAAAAATAAAAGGAATCTGAAGGCTGTCTTAATTCCATCATAGTTTACTTAGGATCCAACATTATTACACTCTATCTGATCTATCTTCTTGTCTCTTGCCATCAGCTTCTTTTAACTGCCTTTACTACTCTATTAGAGTTGTATGCAAGGATTTGCTTGTGAATTAGTTGGGAAGCTTGTAGGGTTGAGGCTAATTTGGTGATTTTCATATAGCCTTCGATGTAGATGCTGGCTTATACTTGTATGTGGGCTTAGTTTGTCAGTTATTCTATGGTTTGATTGCCAAAATCAGAATTCTTCCAAATTTACGAAGAATTAGATGGCCAAGCTCTGTTGTCAACTGTGTTCAGAACTATCAACGTAAGTTGCATCAGCATTTGAAACTTTTGCTTACTGCCTGTACTTGCCGTGGTAGTTGCCAGAATTGTCCAAAATATGGTTCATAGTGCATGGTTTGTCTTAATTTGGGAGTGCAATGACTGATTGTTGGTTGAGATGTTTCTGTGATGGCATAGTTGGTTTGAATTGTTGCATGCAATTTATGTAGTAAACAGTGATTTGCTGCATTCTGACAACTCAGAATACTGCAAATCAGTCTGCTCACTAGCTCGAGTCCCTTCATGTTGCCAACACAACCCACAACATGAATAATGCTAGGCAGTCTCTGTGTCTGTTCTAAGTCACATACTTGAGTGTGTAGTTTCCTTTCTTATTTTTTTTAAAAAATTACCCCTAACCTAGCCCTCCCCCCTGTTGAAGGGAGACACACACACCCACCACATACCCACTTTGGGGTTAGATCCCGCAGCCTCCCATTTAAGGGGGGTGTGAGTTGCCACTTAAGCAAAAGGCTCTTGGCATGTAGTTTCCTTTTTTAAAGTATTGTTCCTGATAGCATTATAAGATAGTCATATTTCCAAATTCGTTCTTTTTTGGGAGTGCTTATAGGGAAGTTTTTGTCTACAATTAAATCCATGAAGGAGCCAGTTGAGAGAATTGAGAGGTGAGGGTAAAGTTGAACTGATGAAAATTGAATGCCCAAATGCCTTTAAATCAGGTTCCTGTTCTGTCTTCTCTGCTACAATTCGTTTGGCTCGCCATTTTCAACAATACAGTTTTATGTGTGTGAATTATGCACGTGTTTCTGTATTGTATATTTACACTAACACCCATGCAATCTTTTTTGGTTTATGATGTTATTTTTGCATTGATCAAACTGATATTTGAGCCAAGCCTGGCTTGAGCGGATATGGTTGAACATTATTCTCTAGCTACTGAAAATGCGTTTTCATGGTATATTAGCTGAAATACTACACTAGAACCAAGTTCATAGTTGAATGATCTATAATGGAGTGGATGTTTACTTATGTTTCGGCTTTGGTGTAGTTGATGGTATTCGATGAAACTTAATTTTGAGCATAAAGATTGTGATGGGGATGAAGTCAACTTCAGAGGAAAGGAACACATTATAAGTGGACATTGTGAATATCGCAGAATGAGTGCTTGTCATGTATAGTGAGTGGGTATAGGATTTTTCTTAACCATTGTTGTATTTTGAATTTCAAGATGTTTTCACATTTCATTCCTTCCCCTTGTGGCCAAATTTGGAAGAGGAAAATGCAATTTGAGATTTAAACTTCGTTGTGGTTTCCACAGTCTAGCTTTTACAGCAGAAATGTACTTAGTTCTGGGTTTTTGTGGTAACATGCTCGTGAGTTTTTGGCAAGATGAGCTTGGTTGTGAAGGTTTTTAATGATTTCGTTGGGTTTTGACGTTTTAGCTTCCTTTCCCTTTTTCTATTTAGAGGGACTGTCTATAATCAATCTAATCACTGCATTTAGATTACAATGGTTGGATTCAGGAGATAAATCGAGTTTAACAGAAGGACAAAAACAGAAAAATGTCTTGAATATTTTGTTTGTACGATGACATTGGCAAATTTTGTGATATAAAGGATATTAGCCTGATAAAAAAACATTGGGAAAAAACAGAAAAATGTCTTGAAAATATCAGAAGGACAAGTTTAGAGGTGGTAATGTGGGCCACAAGTTGAGACGGCACCAGCCCCACTAGCCTGAGTGGCCCGCGAGCCGGTCAAATTTTTTTTAATTTCATGTTCTTTTTAAAAAATTTTACCCTCTTTCTCTTTCACCCTTTCATATCACTTTTTTTTTATATGTTTGTGTTATGAAGTCAATTTCATTCTTACTTTTTTTTTTTTTCATCTATTCACATCACAAAACTATATAAATACATCTCCTTTAAATTTAATAATAGTAGAATAAATAAATATAAATGAAAATAAGTGTAAAATAAAATATATGGGGAATTAATTAAACACATTATCAAAAGAAAGAAGATAAGGAAGAGGAGAGACTAAGTGTATTTGAGAAAAAATTAATAATAATAATAATAATTATGCGAGCCTGCGGGCTAGCCCACATTCATTTTTAAACGGTAGCTCGAGCCCGTTTAATTTGGGCGGCTTGGCGGGCCAACTTGCCAGCCCGGCCCGAATTATCAGCTTTAGACAAGTTAGGTGTTGGATTTTCATAATCACAAATCAGTTTCAATGGACTAATCTAGAGTTTTAAAATGTTGGAAAATAATATCATTATCCTCATTTTATTTAAAAAAAAAAAACCCTTAAAACCTTTTGCCACCAAAGATCTAGCAGCCTGATATATTGTTTTTGAATTTCTGTAACAAAATTAGTCAATATCAAAATTAAAGTAGTTAATTGTGAAATTAAAATAGTAAATAGGGTCTCTGCTCCTGAACCTTTTCTAATAACTACTTTTGTTTTGCTATACACAACTCTAATTTTGTTATTGACAACTTAGGTTGGTTGCCGGCAAAGTTCCTAATACATATTTTGAATTTCTGAAATCAGAGTAGTTAAAAGCGAAACTAAAATACTTAATTACGAGACCAAAGTAGCAAAGAGGTTTCTATTCTAATTATTTCCTAATAGTTATTGTTCTGACGTTTGTTGCTTTTGGTTTCGATAAAGACTACTTTGTCTGGCTGTCAGCAAAATTTCTATTACATTTTTTTGAATTTTTGAAAAAAAAAAGTTGTTAAACAAAGTAACAAATATGGCATAATGTTATCAACATAGAGAGTTAGTTTAGCGGTGTAATGTCTCATTAGATTCCTCTGAATCTCAAGTTCAAGTTCTAAAGGAAACATTTATATTAGGAGGGGTTGAAACGGATAATAGAGGATAATAACCATAACGTTTGGATTAGAGCTGGGAAACGGGCCAACCCGCGGGTTGTGGGCTGGCCCGCACCAACTCGCGGGCGGCGCGGGTCGGACCCGTGTGGCCCACACTTCTGCGGGTTAGCATTTTGCCAACCCTAACCCGCAGTGTGCGGGTTGCAGGCCAGTCCACAGCCCCGCATATTTTTTTGGGAAAAAAAAGATCTTAATTTTTAAAATAAGTCGAAAATACGAGAAACATATATATGAGTTATTAAATTTACTTTTCTAGCATCAATTATTTCTCTTATAAAAATTTAAAAACATAATTCACAATTTAAGAGATAAAGTTATTAAATTTGCCATAGTTTATAAACAAAATAAAAACGCATCCTCAAACAATCAAAATATAACAATTTTGTTTTAAAAAGAAGAAAAGAGGCTAAGATTTTTTTTCTTTGAATTGGGAGGTGTCAAGATAGGAGTGGATAACTTATAAATATTATGAAATTATTATATGTAAAAAAAAAATTGTGGGCCAACACGCCAACCCACAGACTGGCCTGCATCAGCCCCCGAGCTATGCGGTGCGGGCCTCACTTTCACAGGTTGGGATTTTTCCAACCCTAATCCTGTTTCAACCCGCAGGTTTAGCTTGCATTACTGGCTCTAGTTTGGATTGGTACCCGCTGATAGGAAAACTCAATTACAAATATGGGGATGCAGTGAAACAAATATCCATCCAAATTAGAACATTCGATGTCTATTCCAATCCTTAGTTAATCGTTCGTTGAACCAGCTCAAATTATTTTTAGTTAAGTTTTAATTATTCCTAGCGTTTTTTTTTAAATCCAGAAACGCCAATCAATGAGCCATTTTTAGGGCAGTCGAAAATCCATTTGTTTGGCCATGTCAGACTGGATAGGGTCATAAGGATTGGATGTTTTGTGAATAAGAGTTTATTATTCCAGCTTTATTAATGTAACCAAAAAGACCATATGTTTGTACTTATATAGAATCAAAATAGAGTCCAATTTGTTTTTATTTTTTAAAAAAAAAAGCAAGTAAATTGAGTCCAATTCAACCTCACGAGTCACATCCATTCAACATTTCCTGTATATGATCTCTTTTCTTTTGCATTTTTAGCCATAATGTATTGAATATTGATTCTGGCCATATACCTATGAAAATCTAAAATCGTATACTGTATAGTGTAAACTTCATCCTATATTCAGGACTGGAATAAGTATATTGAATAATACCATATCAAGCTTTCACTTAAATTAAACATTTCATGCAGTAAGGCGATAATGAAATCCCAACACTGGACGGTACATACAAATGCAACACAATATTTAGTAGTGATTTGACTTAGAACACCAGTACAAGAAAAAATGGAGCGATACGAAGCAGTCAAGATAATATTCTCAATGGAAGAGTTTGCTGAGAGTATGATATGAGTACAATGTATTTGCAGAGTTTCATCTTTATTCAGCAGCATCACTGTACAAACTAGCAGATGTAGTGCACGCTAGCTACCCTTGATATCCAAAAGCTTTCAGGAAGAGCTCAGGGGGCTGAGCACCGCTAACTTTACTTCCATTAATCTGTCCAAAAAGGAACAAAGAATCAATATTCTGAATCTGAAACCAGAACAAAGATGGAATTCTATACACTCACCACATAGAATGGAACCCCTCTGACGTTCCCAGAGAGTGAATCGAGCTCATCCTTAACCTAATCAGCCACAAAACAACAGAGTAATATCATTAGGCTTAACTGCCAACGATTATAAATGTGCACACTTGGCTGCCCAGCAACTAAAGGGCAAAAAACTGAGTCTAGAACTAGTGCATAAGAAATTCAAATCCTATGCAGTTTGGAAAAATCATCAATATCATTGATATATGTATACACGCACTCTTTATAAGTCATGAATAATGCGATTTGCTTCATGCATGGGAATGATATGTAGTGAATGTAAGCATTTGAAACCAAATGCATTAAGGAATCAGCCTATATATGCACATGAAAAGTACCTCCTTGAGCCCGTTGTTGGGGTCTTGAAGAAACTCAGCTGCCCCTTCTAAGTTGACCTTCTTGGCACAATCCAGAAGAAAATCACTACGACCAAGCAAAATGAACGATTACCCATAGCATTCAAGGTATGTTTGAGTTAAGAAAATGATGGAGACAGGAGAAAGGAAAGTGGAAACGCCTGAATCCAAATTTCCTTTACATGTATTCTTCTCTGTTCTCATCGAATACAAACGTACCATCAAGAAACCACATTCAAAGAAAAATAAGCCACCCTCAATCACGCTTTGTTGAGATTGTCGGCCAGTTTCATACTGAACGTCCATTTCTTTTCTTATCCTTGGACATTATACAAAGCACACAAGCTTTTAAATAAGCCAGTCAGCAGTATTCATTCTCTTCCACACATGTTCAGATGAATCATATATAGGTTTAATTATCCATCAAAAATCAAAATAATGTAATACCTAATGAAGCAAGCGTGACAAGCATATATGTGAAACAAAAAAAGAGGAAACACACAACAGATGTACTTACTGGTCACCAATGTATTTTCCCCGCGTGAAGTATCCCAGGAACAATTCTTCTACAAGGCGATGTTGCTTGTCTGAGCCCTGCTGTCCGGCAAAATATATAAGCCTATGGCTGTCCATAGTGTTTCCCCTGTGGATGATTATGACAGTATTAATTGAATTTGAATCTCAACAAGAAAATGCTTGTGTCCATTGAACAAATGTTAAATTAAACCACTTCTTAGCTTACGTTAGTCCAGACATGTTATATTCCAGGCCTACTTTCCCAAAAACCTGCAAATATAATAGACAACAAGTAGCAACAAAACAACTTGTGTGGCTGAAAAGGGGACTAAGCACACAAAAACAAGCAAAAGAACCTCTGACATCCGAGCTTCCATCTGTTGTGATTGAGATCCGAACTTTCTTCTGTAATACTCTCTCTTATTAACACCTTCTTTTGGGGCATCTGGGTCGAGTTGATAAGGATGCCATTTTATCTGTAAAATTGAGTTAAAAACATTTGATTAGCAAGGCTTATTGATGGAATTTTGACCACAAGATATAGAGACAAATTCAGAGGGTAGAACCTCAAAGTCATATTCATCCTGAGAAGATGCAATGGCCTTGTCCAGATTTTTTTTTCCAACAAGGCACCAAGGGCATACAGAATCAGAACTAATATCGATTTTAACAAGCTTCTTCTGAGTGTTAGAACTGGAATCGTTCGCCATGATCCTGCTGTATCTGCAGTTCCCCTGCAGATAACATCAGATTCGGGAACAACAAGCAATAATTAGCGAAATCCATCGACGAGGAGGCTCAAAGTGTGAAGGGAATGCAATAATTCTGTTCGATTAGCGCAAAAAAAAAAAAAAAAACTGCAACGCAAGTGCCTGTAATAAAAAATCCCACGAAGCGAGGATGAAGAAAACGGATTAAATTGAGATAAAAACAAACGAATGGAACAAAAAGTAAAATACCCGAGAGCCTGGAAATTTTGAGATGAATTGAGAGATGGGAGCAACACGAAAGTCCAAGAGCCTGGCCAGGTTTGAGGAAAATGGGCTTCGGATATCCAAGAAAAGCAACAACTTTCAGAAATAAGACAGAAAGTCCATATTTTGACGTTTTCTTCGTCAAGCCGTTTAGAAAGATTGAGAGTCCAAAAATTTAATAAACTGTTCTTTCTCTTATCCTAATTATAAGATAAAATTGATTTTTTTTACAGAAATTAAGAAAGTCAATTTAATTAATTTAGAGTGTTTATATTTTTATTTTTTCTCCAAACTAATTAATTTGACTAATAAACTAATATATAGTCTAAGGATACTAAAAATATAAACACTCTAAAGTAATTTAATTAGCTTCCTTAATTTCTCCAAAAAAATTAACTTTATCTTATAGTAATTAGAAACGAAGGGAGTATTATGGTTTTCCCAATTCCTATTCCCAGCATGGCAAACCATTAATCTCGTGCCAAATCAAATTAAGGGTTTGTTGGCTAACAAATTAGAAAAGTGATTTTACAACTCATTATTGGAAAATTATTCTCACATTATTTTGATCAAAATCACATTTTAACCAATTTTTCAAACAATTGTTAATTTGTTTAAGTGATACTGACGTCTGCTAATTTAAATTTTATTTATTTCTTATTCTATTTTTTGAAATAAATGGCAATTAATAATAAGCCATTCTTTTTTTTTTTGTGGTCAACCAATAATAAGCCATTCTGGGAATAATAGAAAGTTCATTTGTGTATATTGAGACATGAATTGAACCACATTTAAATCGCATCCTTTCTCGTACATGCACTTGATGTTCAGTCACTGTCGCTTTAGCTTTCGTCATATATGCGCCTAAGATTATCCACAGGAAAAAATTATACTTCATCATATATGTGGATATAGATTCACAAATAAATTCCGGCAAAAAAAAAAAAATCACAAATAAATAAATAAATAGAACCTGACCACGGGAAAATAATCTCAGTATATAGTATAGCAGTAAGACTCCCTTTCAAAATGTGATGCACTTTTAAGCATTGCACTGCAAAAAGTTTGCATACGCAGATTTTTTTACCCTAAAAAATATACAATCAGATATATGTTATTTATTTACAATAGTATGATTAATGTCAACACCCGTTTCCATTTCGATAATCGAAGAGTAATAAAGACGGAATTCCATGAACATACAGAAAAAGTACAATTATACTGATAAAAATATTTGTTTACAATCCTGTCATTGTTCGTAGGCGAAATCCAGAAAAACACAGCGAAAATTTAATATTTACAAATTTCTTCAAAATATCAAAACATAAACTACATTATGACCACATTCTTGACCTTGCCTTGAGACACGAGACGTTCACTTTCCGGCGTCAACGTCCTTGCCCTTTGCTCCACTGGTACTCGCTGAGGTATTTGTTTAAAAATAGGGTGAGATTCCGAAGAACCCCAATAGAAACATGCTATCATTCATAGAAAATGCGAAAAGTAAATATGATATATGCCATATATGCACCAATTAATGAGCAATATAAACATATCATCTGCATGTATACATTAGTAGGGCTTAGCCCCACTAATTTGCACCGGTTGGATTTTCACTAACTCCAGTGTAAGTGCCTCTGACACTTTTAGCCCCTCTCTGGGCAAACCATATTGATTAAATAAGTACATTTACAATCATGGCATCCACACAATCATATACTATGGTATGATATATGAATGATAATGTCCCCACCTCAAAGCTTTATAATCCTTTGTTTAACGGTATCTCGTAAAATGTGTCGTTCCAGCTTTCAATTCGGTCCTAAAATATTAAATATACAAGAAATAGTTTATAACCTATCCAAGTATCATTTTAAACTCTTCTATAGTGTTTATTGTGGTTATATTAGTCTATGTTAAAAATTTACCAAAATGCCCTCCAGACCCTGGCCCAGCCCCGCCGTACCCGGCCCAATGGCACGCTTTTCCAGAATTATTACTAAGGCTATTATGACTTATTTTCGCCCAAGGAATCCATTTATGGGCTTGAAATCACCAAATTCACTGTTAAATTACAAAAATACCCTTAACAACCCCTATTTAGGTATTTCAGTGGCGTTTTCGTAATTATGTTTTTTCAGCCTCTACCGAAAAAGTGCCCAACTGTAACCCCACCTATTTTTGCCCACTGAGTCCATTGGAACCATTTATTTCATGTAAATTCAACTCCTACTACCACTTCTGGTTCTGGACGAAAATATTAAGGAAAAAAAATGAAAAAAATGGGGTTTCGTGTTTTAGCTTTCAAAACTTGTACTCTTCCACTTCTAATCCTTGATTAAATCACTTAAACACTTCTTAATCATGATTTAAAGGATTTTGGGCAGCATAACCCCTTAAGGTTATGGCTTTTCCAATTTTACAACTCAACCCAAAAATCATAAAAACCAAACAACAATTACCAACAACAACTTCATACTAACATAAAGTTGAGATTGGTATAATTACCTCTTAACTTCTTGGATTCTCTTACTCTAGGCACCTCCTCCCTCTCTTCTTGATCTCAAAGTGTGACTTCACCACCATGGATTCATGAGAAACAAGAGTTTAGAGAAAGATTATAAGGAAATGCTATAAGAAAAACTAAAGAAACTTTACTTACCTTAACCTCTTCTTCCTCCTTCTCTCTAATCTTTAAGAACTTCACAAGCTCACTTTCTATCTCTCTCTCTCTCTTCCTTGTGTTATGGCCGAATGTGTCTTGAAAGAGGAGGGAGCAAGTATTTTATTAATTAAGTCTTCCTTCTTCCTAGCCCTTGATTTAATCAAGAGCTCCCAATGTGACACTTGTCACAAACCCTTCTCTTCCTTTATGATTTCTTCATTGACATGCCATTAAATTGAATCAATTCTCTTCCTTTCTTGCTCCTCAATCCGTGCTCTCCCCCTTTTTGCTCCAAGTAACCCATTCTTCTTTTTTTATGTTCACACTTATACTCTTCCATGCAGTCATGTATCTCATTCCTTCACTCAAGCTTCTCCCATTATGCATTACACCATTCTTCATGTTATGTACACTCCATCTTTGTTATCATTGACCATGCTTACCATCATGACTCTCTTCTTATAGTATGTGATAATGAACTTAATTTTTTCCCCTTACACTACAAAAAAAGGTATTTTGTAGCGGTGGCATTGTAGCTGTTATAATTAACCGCTACAAATATTAACATTTGTAGCGGTTTTAACCCAAACCGCTACACATTTGTAGCGGCAAACTACGAGTCAAGTGGCGCACCAGATTTGCTGCGTTTTTTCTAGCGGTTACCTAGGTAAAACCGCTACCAATAAGGCGCGAATTTCCCGCCAAAAATTGTAGCGGTTAATAAATTAAAACCGCTACAGTTTTCGCGCCACATGTCGCGCGAACAGTGTAGCGGTTATTTGTAACGGTCTGATCAATAAAACCGTTATAAAATTCCAAACGTCACGTATTTTGTAGCGGTTACTAGGTTATAACCGCTACAGAATTTCAAAGGTCCTAAATTTGTAGCAGTTACATACCATAACCTCTACAAAACTTTGTCATTTGTAGCGGTTATATTAGAACCGCTACAAAGTTTAGCCGCGCCTAAGTTATTTGTAGTGTTTTATGTATCGGTTATTTGAATAACTGCTACAAACGTTCTGCCTATATAAACTCTCCTCCCCCCTTCATTTCTCCATTAGCTCATTTTGTTTCTTGAAGTTTCTCTGAGTGTTTTCTTTAGATTTGAGCGTTCAGACGTTTGTGAAAGAGTTTTTATTGCAGTATTTCTTGGTATTTGTACTTGAGGTAAGGAGATAAGACGTATTTTATTTATATTTATATTTATATTATATTTTTGCATAATAATGTGACTAAATATTTTTTTTTGAATTTTCACAGTTGATATAGCTTCGAGAGAAGATAGGGGGAAGGCGCCTGAGGTCCCCAGACCGATTTTGCGGGGTGGCAGCAGCAAAGCAGGGAGCAGAGGGAGGGGGCAGCGTGGAGAGAGGGCGACCTCAGCGTTTCAGCCTATCCCCCCACAAGAGTCACCCCTACCACAGGCACTGCAGACGATCCCACAGGAGACAACCGTACCAGAGGTGACTAAGTTTGGGGGGGTAGATATCAGCGTCGAGGACTACGACGACGAGGATTTTGAGATCCCGATTGGGCTCAAGGAGATGGAGCAGTTCCTCTATGAGGAGGAGGCTCAGGAGCAGAACAACCCACGAGAATCCTCTTCGCGGTCCACTGGGTTTGAGGTGCAGGTCCAAGGTAAATAATTTTTTTATTTAATAAATTATTTATTTAAATTTGAAATGTTAAATTTGAATTATAATTTATCTAACATGCGGTAAATTGTGCAGATGAGCAGGGAAACGTGTTGACGAGGAGGCTGGACGTGGCCAGTCTGAACAGCATGGACCGGACACTGCGAGTTATAGTGCCGTGGAATGAAGGCACGGACTAGCCCATCGACAATGGGGGTTACCTGTTCAACCGCTTCCTGAACGACCTGGGCGCAAATTGGATACGGTTCCCCTGCACTTCAAGACGTGGAGGCACATTCCGAAGGGGCCGAAGGACTAGGCTTGGGAGGAGATGGTTCAGGTAATTAATAGTATTTAATTAATATTTTTTGTAATTAATTATATTTAATTAATATTTTTTAATAAGATTTTTGTAATTATTGATATTTAAATAACTTTTTTGCAGCTGTGGTTTGCCGTCCGAGCCAACCGGAAGAGGTACACCCTCGTGAAGATGGGTGACGGCTGGAGGAACAGGAGGAACCATCTTTTCTACAAGGTGGATAAGGACAGGACGATGCCTCTGGAGCAGCTGATTGAGAGCGTCCCGGACGGCGTGCCGCCAAACGACTGGGCGTATTTCGTTCAGTTCAGGAGGAGCGCTGAGGGGCAGGTAATGTATTTATTAGATTATTTATATTTTTTTAATTGTTAATTATTAAATTATAATTTAAATGTAATTAATTTTAAATGTTTTATATTGTTTTAATACATTTAATATTGTTTTTTTCCCAGGCGCTTTCTCAGAGGAACACCAGGATCCGTGGACAGTAAACTATCCACCACATAGCAGAATCGAAGACCTTTACTGTCACCTACAGCAAGCTAGTAACTTTTCAAAATATCACTAACTTTTAGCTGGTTATTTCATAATAGTAATTGAATTATGTAATTGTTTTAGGAGAGGAAGGCATAGCAGGAGAACCGTCAGACCGACTATGAGGAGTTGTACGCGATCACACACAGACACCGTGACGGGACTCCTACCTCTCAGCAGGCAGAGACGGCCATTGTAAGTAATTTCATTATTATAATTTTTATAAAACCAACATAATAATGAAAAATGTTAATTAGTAATTGTTTCATAAAACCAACATAAGTAATTTCATGAAGATTTGGTAGCGGTTGGGTTGAACTGCTACAAAGTATGTAGCGGTTATTTTCCTTGAGTAGCGGTTTTAGATAACCGCTACAAAACTACTTGCAACATACGATTTAATAGCGGTTTGTCTAACCGCTACTAATATTGTTTGTAGCGGTTAAAACCGCTACTAATACCCATTTTTAACCGCTACCAAATCACCTTTTTTTTGAAATCTTATTTCCATGCTTGGGACGAAATTAAAGAGAGGAAGGGAAGAAAATTGTTTTTCACAATTCCATAACTCAAATAATTGAATTATGTATAATCCCCCTAAATTTCACAATTCTTGATTTATTCCACCAAGAATAATCTTATTATGCATTTTTCTTTATTTTCCTTGATTAATTGGAATTAAATCTAATTAATTCGAAAATAATTAATCTTAGGTTAAATTGGCAAAATTCTTATTTTGCTATCACCTTTGTAATTTAATTCATTTATTGAATTAATTTATCCATTTCCTCATGAATATGAATATTTCAAAATTCACAAGATCCAAATTCATGAATATTCACCATTTTATTAAATTACTCAAAATAATTACAATATATTTTGTTGTGAATAAAATTTGGGATGTTACAATTAAAATATTATTCTTTCTATGCTTGAATATCAAGTTTTAACTATCAATAACATTCTTAATTTTATTATAAAATTTATCAATTCATTCATTTTTAATTCCCAAATTCATATTTATCACGCGTTGCACAACCCAAAACATGTTCCTTCATGAATTGGGCGCTTTAATGAACTTGAGAACTTGAAACAATGACAACCGCAGAAAAACCAAGTCTCACCGGATTCTTACGGTATATATGTGACCGCGTTGTCACACACGCACACATATTATATCCCATATGCAATCGTTGGTAACTAATGTAAACATATAAGCAAGATAAAAAAACAAGTGTGAGAAAAAAAATTAAAATGGTGGGAAATGATGAATACTAATGAGAAGGGGCAAAGATAGATGTGGGGTAAGCAGATCAGATAGGTGTATTATAATGACTTAATGTAAGAGTACACATACCAAGCAAATTAAAGCCCAAGCCTTTGCTAGCCCTAAAACACTCTAGAGGCTGCATTTCCTAACACCTTAAGGGCACGGCCTCTACGTATATACACATAACATATAGCACGCAGCTATTAATGTCGCACACGTTAAAGGAAAAGATCTCCATTAACGCGGAAGTTTCTAATGCAGATGATAATGGAAAAAGCACCACACACTTTTTCACATAACCAAACTGATTTTTTTTTAATTCTTGTAGATTAAGAACCAGGCTCCTATATTTAAGATCAGGCGGAGTAATAATCTAATATTATTTGTCACGCATATATATATATATATATATATGTACGCAGTATGTAGGGTCTAAGTAGTCATATGAAACATCATCCAGGGTGGCATGATGGTGTTACTGGGACCAGCTCCAGCTTCTTCATAATCCTCCACAACAATGTCTCCTCCTTCTCCCCAAGCCCCCCTACGTACGCACAGTAATACTCTTCGTCAAATGATCATAGTACTATATACATATAATAAAGCCCTGCCCTACCCTACCAGCTACAATAATTGACACCAGTTAGTAACAGTATACCGTTGCTTAGTGCATATATGTGTGTGTGTGTGTTAAATTATTTTTTAGTTTATCCATAGATATCACATAAATATAATAAAGTGGGATATGAATATGGTGCAAGAAGTTGGCAAAAAAGAATATGATGCAAGAAAATAACTTGCAACATCTTCTCGATCTGTCTCTACACGTAGCTCCTAAAAGTTACAAGTTTATTACCTGAAAAGATATGCTTCTTCCTTCCTTTCTTGTTCCCTTATAATGTTGTGTGTATAGTGTGTGTGTGTGTGTTTGAGAGAGAGAGAGAGAGAGAGTATGTATAAGTACATACCCGAGAGTTAGAGTAGGTGGTGGCGGCAGCTGCGGTGGAGAAACGTTGAAGTTGAATGGATATTGGGCTAGGGTTTCCTGCCTCCTTCGGGGACCCACTCCATCTATCAGTGACTTCTTCTCCTTCAACTACACTTACAAATTCTCATTAATCAATGCAAATCAAACTCATTCATTTGAACTTGGTCTTCAATTTTACTTGTGTAGTAATAATATATATAAGCTCTATATAAAATGGGGGCTAAGCTAATACCTTCTTTGCTAGCATGCTGTTCTGATCCTTCAATGCCTTTTCCTGTCATGTAAATTCACCACACACACTTGTAATTTTCCATTATCAACTGGCTTTGCCAAAACAGTTTTTACACATCGCAACACAATTATTATTATGTCACCCAAAAATTTCGTGCTTTGTGATGTGTTTAGCTCAAGCATTAAAAGGAATTTTAAAGAAAAAACAAAGTAGAAAACAAGACATGAATCCTAGTATTAGGATTACTCTTTGTAAACCCATATATAGCCTTACTTTTACTTCCAAACATAGTTATTATTATTTATTAACAAAATTCAGAATCTATTTTGAATATCATATTAATTAATATATAACATAGGAGAAGCTACATGTTAAAGTAATGTTGTGTGTAGGTGTAGGTGTCACAAGGCTACACATACAAACTGACGTAGTGGTATAGCAATAGACTAATAGTAGTATCGATCAAGCTCCAAAGTCCTATGGCATAAGCTAATATATATAGCCTGTTATTTGGTTACTGTGCTTCTGAACGGGAACAAATCAATCATCCATCAATACCATTACATTAAAACAAGCATATATATAACAAAATCTCTTGTCAAATATTACTATTAATTTACAGCTTACGAATAATAGGACTATGATCTTTTCTTATACTTTAATCTGTAATACTATAGTATTATATATACTATCTACATGCATGCTTCAAAATAACTTGTTGCATTTGTACCATCTATTGTTTTTTGTTACTTATTGGAAAACATGGATTCATGTCCAAACTATATAAAGTTTAAGGACAGTGATATTAATATAACTTTTATAATTATCACTTATGTATTTATATATATCACCCACACCGTACCTTTTTTTGCCCCTCTGAGACTGTTTCCATCATGATTTGGTTCTGCACAAATAATGTAGTTGACAAGTGAGCTGAATATTATTAACGGAAACAAAAATAAAAATGTTAGAGTATATTATTAGCTGTATTCAATTTTCACGATGCTTTTGATTCCCTTCTTTCAGATTGCTTTTCTTTTTATTTAATAAATAAGAATCATTTTAAGGTAGTCATCAGCTGATAGATGTATATGTTTAACTTGTTCACCTTTTTTGTTCGGATGCGCTTTATAGCAGTGTCAAGCTGGTGCTCCAGACTCTGAAGCTCCTTCAAACTCAAGGGATCCAGATCCTCTCCTTCATAATTCCTATTTCCAACACAACATCACTTATTATACATATATATGTATGTAAATCATTAATCATTGATTCTGTTGATTTTGTGCCTCCTTTATACAAATAAAAGATAAATCATATGTGTGTTCATATAATTTTACCTTATGTTCTTCTGCAAAACTTCCGCTCTGGTAGTGAGCTTGAATAACTCCCAAGACAAGTTTCCCTACAAAAATTATTAAGAATACAGTTATCAAGTAGAAATCAATCGAATGCCCTAAATTTACACCTCTTTTTAATAATGTAAAAGAAGCAAAAAGATAAAAGTCTTTTTCACTCTGTCATATGATATTTATATATGTGTGTGTGTGTGTGTGTAAACTCGAGGAAACTAAACTACATTTCTAAGAAAGTGTACTTCGTTTACTAAGAGCAGGTCATATTGACGCGTAGACTTGAAATCTAGTTAGACCCAGTTATATAAGTGCAGATTGGGAAAATTTTGTTCCTAATTATAAGTCCACTGTTATAATAATAAATAAAAGTCTTATAATTTTACCCCTATTAAAGGTAGAGAGAGAAGAAATAGGGGAAAAATACTCATTAATAAAAGAGGGCAAAATTGAAAAAATTTATCAACTTACTCCATATTTATTGAGTTAACTGAAATTTCTTTAGTATATGAGAATTAGATAATTTGGACTTATAAGTAGGGCCACAGTAGTAGATTACATTCCAATTTTAATCAATATTCTCCTTGTTTTTCTCAAAACTAGCTACATCTGTACCAAGATTTTATAGTTTACAATAAGTTAAGAAATACACAACGGAAAGTTAGGCTCATGTTTCTGCAATATAGAGTAATTCATTAAGTTGGGGCAGTCAGGTAAGTTGGTTTTCAAAGAAATTATTATAATTTTCTGTGAATGAGCACTACCTGGGAATCGTTGTTAGTTCCAGCAAGTTGTTCTGAGTGCGAACATCTCTCATATCGCTCCAGAATGCTATCCATGCTGTCCCATAATAAATAATATTTAATTTAAACAAATCAATGGAAAATCAAGATCAACAAATAAATAGAAATATATATTGATATTCATAAACAGTGAATAGTATGATTTATATATATATATATATATATATATAAATCTAACTCCTCCGTGCAAGTGCATGGAGTTTAATTTCTGTTATACAACATATATATAAACATGCATGCATGGACCGATTATGAGTGGGACCTGAATGAAAGTTTTATTTCTGTTATATATAGGTACAATTTAAACTTATTTTATTTTTGTTGTTTTTTAGCAGCAGATAATAAAAGGGCACAATTGCAATTAATAGGCGGTACAATTAGGCACTCTAAGAGTAGGGAGGCCTCTTCTATATAATCCTTAATTTTATTTTTTTTGTTCGTTTTTAAGTGTTGCAAGTCTATCGGGATTTGAATAGAAGTGTCGTTTTTTTTAATAAAATAAGATGTTATTCTACATCATATGAAGCAAACTGTACTAAAATTCGCCAGCCTACGATAAAAGATTCAAATTATAGTATGCAAGCATTCTATAACAAGTACTAGGTGGTCTTAAAAAACAAAATCTACATACTAAAAAGCCTAGGTATAAGCGTTAGATATGTGTTTGGGATCAGACAAAAGAATTAATTAAATCAGAAGACCAAGTCCATCATCTTCTATTTTTATTATTTTTTCCTCATTAATTACTTACCTTTGTTTGCATTAGGCATACCCCAAACAATAGGACCGATCCCTATGCAAATGCTCTGTGGTTGTCACATTGAAGTATATAGACTTGATGGATAGATCGGATAAATCTTATACTTATAACTATGAGTATTAAATATGCCACGGATTACTTTCAAACAGTTAGGGCACTCCTCATTTTCGTAACACACACAACAAATATGAATTAATGAACAGAAAGGTACACAAAATAACCTCATACGATCGAGCATGCATGAGGTATGTTAATTATATCAACATAGGTCACATATGCTTGCACAGAGGCTATTGTACGATATTTAAGGTTTCAAATGCAAGAGAAATGGAAAGTAAAATGAGTGGGATGAGAGAAAACTGAGTTTGGGTACTGGTGGGAAGATTGTATTGTTTAAACTGAAAGAAAAGGTCAGAACTCAAGCACTAAACTAGCATATATATATAACTGAAAGCCAGGAATTGATTGCTTCTGACAGAGAACTAAATACTACTAGTTAAAAAACAGATAGAGAGGAAATGGAACAGAAAATTGCACATGCTGTTCATGTATGTGTATATGTGTGCGCGCGCGCGCGCGCCCAAGCTTTGAGGAACGAGAGAGAGAAGGTAGGACCTGGAGGAGTGAGAGTTGAACTCAGTGAGTTTGCCCCTGCAATTGAAGACAATCAAAGCGACCTGAGCATCACAGAGAACAGAGATTTCATTGGCCTTCTTAATGAGCCCGTTCCTGCGCTTTGAGAACGTCACGTGCCTGCTCGAAGGGTTCTCGATCCTCTTCAGCTGAACCCTACCTCTCCCCATAATCAATCTCTTCCACCTCCTTGTTTCTCTGTTATTCTAGATCTCTTAACAAACACAAACACACAAATCCAAGCATATTAGAGCCCAAGATATTAAAACAAGATATCATATATGTGTATGCCTAGCTATGACAATTTAATTACCTGTATAGGAAACCCTAAAGAGAGTGTCACCCTGTGAAGAGAGAAGGATGCTAAAAAAGAATAGGCAGGAGTGAAGAAATGGTGGGGGAGTGTGAGTGGTATATATAAATTATAGAGTCTACGACATGTGTTAGTGTTTCTACTTTGGTGAGGGTTCATGTCATTTTGAAAGTTAAAAGTCGTGAAGAATGTGTATAGTATTAGTAGTGATGGGGAAGAAATGACTGCTTTGCCTGTGTAGATTTGAATAGCGAAGATAGAGAGGGGGAGGTAGCAACTAGAAACTAGGGTTTCCTCTCTCTCTCTCTCTCGTTTTTTTCCGGCAGGTGGGGTGGGACTAGCAGGTCTTATCAGGGCAATGCGTTGTCGAGCATGAATTGGGTGGGACCAGGGAAGGACATTGCGTTGTCGATTGGGGATTGGAGGACGGGCAAAATGGTGGGACCCACAATGAAGGGGACGGATATTTATGTAATTATGTGGGGCCTTTTCAGATATTATTCTCGTACATGTATTACTTCGATCCTAGCTGGGGGCCGAATTTTCTCAATTTTAATTTATACTACACTTATTAATTCTAAATATAAAATAAAATTAATTTTTTTTAGAGAGATTAAGAAAATTAAATAAATTACTTAATCATATAATATATTATATATCCTTAAATATATGTTAGTTTATAAGTTAGGCAAAATAGTTTGGAGGAAAAATAATAAATATAAATACTTTAAAGTAGTTTATTTAATTTTCTTGATTTCTCTAAAAAAAAATCAATTATATTTTATATTTAGGATTTGAGAGAGGATATATATAACAGGTATGGATATACTGGTACTATTTTTTTGGGGTAAAAAAGAGTGTGTGCGTGTGTGCGTGTGTTAGTTACAGGAAAACAATACATATTCCAAGCAACAAACTAAAGATTCAATGAAGAAAAATTTAATTAAATCTCAAAATTTGAAACAAATTATCTTCATTTTGAATTATATATAACTAATACATATGATTTTCTTGCCAAGTTATACGTGGAATATTTAGGTTTCAGTGGCTGTGTAGGTAGCAGTAACTTTTGTTTTTCAATGTAAGTGTACGTGACTTTTTACGTATATATGTTGTAGCAAGAGTAATATATGTATAGATATAAACAGTTCCATCAAACTATGTGTGACCCCGTGATATTTGATCATCACTTGGAACTTTACTCTGTACCCACAAATTCGTCAAAGATTTATGATGCATGGTTACAGACAGCTGTGAAATAAATAAAACATAACCATTAATAGTTCCAAAATTTCAAACCGGTGCGAATAACTTTTCTTGTTAATTAGCTTGTTATTTCCCCAAGTTATTACTAGGAATTAACATGATAATCGCAATATAATTTTTAACTAGTTTATTTTTTCTACAGATAAATTTCATGACATATTATGATTTATTATTGTGCAGAATTTAATTACAAAGGATTTATTATTAAACTAAAATATTAATTTAATTAACTGCGAACTACGTACTATACATATACAAATTACATGTCCCTAGCTATCATCCCACGATCCGCTTGAAAGGAGAAAGGGGACATGTCATCATGTCATGTCAGTTAGAATGATACAGTAACTTAAGCTATGTTTGGAATAGCCACTACTACAAAAAAGGGTTTTAACGTCCCTATTTTGACACTTTTAACGTCCAAAAACTAAGGGACGTCTATGTAGGGGGCGTAGTATGTTTTAAGAAAAGACATCCCAAAAAAGTTGGGACGTCTAAAGTCCTCCACGGGGGGACTTTAGACCTCCCAAATTGAGATTTGGGACGTCTAAAGTCCTTCACAGGAGGACTTTAGACATCCCAATTCTTAATTTGGGACATTAAAAGTTTTATTTTTTTAAAATAATTATTTATATTCTTCATTACCCAGCAAATTAAAATTGCAGAAACAGAATTGAAGATAGATTCATAAACCACAAAATATCCCTTACGAAATGGTAAGGACTTCTAGCACTGCAATCTTTTTACTATATATATATATATATATATGTATAATAACAATAACTCATACAACCTAATATCATATATGTATAACAACAACTAGAAAGTGTTAAAATATTTGTCACCACACAACTACAAACTAATTGTTGTTCATTTCATCAAAATAAATATACATATATGTATTTTTCTCAATTTCCAAGCTCCAAATGTATAAAACAAAAACATTATTAGTATTGCGTAACTACTAACAACTAGTTTATGATTCTGGCAAAAAAAAAACAATCAAGGGAAAAACACTCTAATAACTAGAATCATGTAAATAAATTGAAAGCATTATAATAATTTCATATTGCAAGTTTAACTTAATTCTTCATGTAAAATTATATTTAAAAAAAACAAACCTGATGAAACCAGGGGAGAGGGCAGCTAACGATGTCTATGTGCTTCCAAGGTGGAGAGAAGACATTGGAGGAGTTATGTATACACAGTGGAGAGGAGAGGTACGCCGGAGGCTGAAAGCAACAAAGAGAGTGGGAGGTGTACACCGGAGGGTGGAGGGGGCAAAAAAGGTGGAGAAGGTGTACGCTGGAGGGTGAGAGCAAAGAAGGTGTTATGAGAATGGAAGGAGGTGGAGGAAAAGGGAATGAAGAAAAGGAAGAGAGGAAGAAGATTGAGGAAGACGAAGTCACGGGAATGAAAGAAAAAAGGGAAGAGAAGTCATAGGGATGGGAAAGATGGAAAAAGAGGTATGGGTTTCTGACATGGGAATGAAGAAAAGGGAAAAAAAAGTCTCACGCATGTCAGAATTTCTGATATAACTTTAGGAGTCCCAAATTTTTTTAGGACTCCTAAAGTGTGACTTTAGAAGTCCCAAATCCCATTTGGGAGGTCTAAAGTCTCTACTTTAGACGTCCCAAATGGGATTTGGGACGCCTAAAGTAATTTAAATTTTTTTAATTTATTTTTTTGGCGCCAATAGAAATCTTTAGGCGTCCCAGATAAAATTTGGGACGTCTAAACTCAACTTTAGACGTCCCAAATTCAAATTTGGGACGTCTAAGGGTTTTCCTATGTACATATAATTACGAAAATGCCACCGCCTTCCTTTTTAACCACCCAATTTTAAAATTGGGACGTCTATTAGGGTGGTTATATCTTAATTCTGTAGTAGTGAGCTTATTTTTTAGAAATAAGCATTTATTACGTAAGTCGAGACATAACTCCTCTCACGTACTTATTTCATATATCATAAATCACGAATTATAAGTACTTATAAATAAAAAATAAACTATCCCAAACAAACACTTAGTCAAATTTTAGTATTATCATGCATAATTGAGTTCAATTCTCTGTAATTTTTCTCCACAAGACTCTAACTCTCAATCTCTTTTTTTTTTTTTTAAATATCACCACAAAAATCAAGCCTTTTTTGCTCAACTCAACCTTTGTTAATTAATTCCTTTATTTTTATCTTCTATATAATAAACTGATTCATCAGTTTATATTAGTTCAGAACTATCAATTTGGCCTCTGTTAATTAATTAAAATTTTCAAAAAAATTTCAATTATACATTTTGAGTTGTTATATAGTTTATATACATTGTGCTTTTCATAATGCCTCAGTTCCAACACTCAATGAACGGGAGAATCACTTTACTGCAGGGTAATATAAATATATAGAAAAGTTTACGATAAATATTTTTAATGATTAATGATTGATAGATTTTGCCATTACTAAACCTTATGTAGCAAACAATGAAAAAGTCAGTATTTTTCTGCCAAACCAAAACAAAAAGGTCAGTAGTAAATATAACTATTAACGGGGGTGAAAAAATTCCCACGAAAAATAGACGACATAACTATCACTGTTAAAACTAGAATAATCGAACTGTAAGAAAGAACAGTAAATGAGAATCTTGAATTCGGTCAAAATAAAAGGGAAAATCTTGAATCTTCAACAATGAAGTGCCTTTTCTGAATGGGAAAAAGCAAAAATGTAGTACCACACTCTAGTATCCTTTATAAGTCTCTTTTAATTAAATTTCATATATTAATGAGAGATGGTTAACTCAATGATTATGGGGTAAAATTTTAACTATGTGCTCATTAATGAATAAGTGCTTTTCAACTCTTTCTTCTCTGTCTATCTATAAATTATTTTTTCATTGGTACAATAAATAGGAGTAAAATTGTCACAATCTCATTTACTATACTGAAACTTGACTTATAAATATGACCAAAATTTTTAGAAAAAAATAATTTATAAATAAAATCAGAGTGGTATTGATTTAATATTTTCTCACGTGACATGATCTTAGAAATTTGTGTGCCCATTATATTCCTTGACTAAATCCACTATTAATTAAAACTGTGGGGACAAAACGACATACATCCTAGAAGAAAAGGTTTTATATGGTTGACCCTTAAAATAGTAATTGCGGCTTTTATTGATACTCACTGTAAAACTAATAACGGTCTTACATTTGCCATTCAATGCTGTGCATACCAGAACACCAATATTGTTTTGGGGAAAAAAGGGTGTTAAATGCACAAGGGTAGGTTGGTCATTAAAGAATTAGATGACTATTACAAACTTCTCTGCAGCTTAATATAAATTATTGGGGAGTTTAGGATAATTTATTTTTGGGTAATAAGTGCTTATTACGTAAGTCGAGATAAAACTTATCTCACATACTTATCTCGTATACTGTAAATCACGATTTATAAGCATTTATAAGTAAAAAATAAGTTATCTCAAATGAGCACATTTGAGAGTTGGTCTTGGTTCTAAATATAAGATATATTTTTTATATTTGTCAATTAGAGGAGAAGGAACAATGGAATTAAAGACGATAGTTAGGGTATTTTAGAAAATACATGTTATCTTAAATAACTTAACCAACTTCGTTAATATAATCAAATTATATAAATATGTCTTATATTAAAGACGGGAGGAGTATTATTCTTAATGTAAGAGTTAAATGACTAATTTTATAAATATTAAATAAATTACTTAAGTTAGTTATTTATAACATATATGTGTTTGTTTATGCTTTGCAACTACCGTTGATAGAAACCCTCATTACATATACATACATACATATATATATATATATATAACAATCGGTAGTAATACTTCAGGGAAAAAAATAAGTCTAAAAAATCTTTACTATTTTAAGAGTCATTCTTAATGTAACTCTGAATATATGTGACATTTCCTTTTAATTTTAAAAAGGATAAATTGGGGCTAATACTTATACGATATCATGAATATTGGAATTACCTCTATATATGTCCTGTACTATTTTAAATGATCTTTATCTGTTTTTTTATCAAATTACTTTTACACGTTAAGATACTAATGTTTCTTGAATACTTAAGGCGTACGTAGAGTCGTAGAGTACAAGATTCTTGAAAATTGAAACAGACTAAGGACTGAGTGAAGGTTTCAGGACTAAGGAGTTGTTAGGAGTCAGGAGCAGTAGTATTGAGGCAGGTGGTGGAACATGATCTCTTATCAGATCTCATTCCCATTTCCCAAATCCAAAAGCCATTCCTTTTTCTTGTGCCTAACGGATCCGCATCAGTTCCCTCATCTTTCTTCATTTCAAGTGGAACTCAAGTTCCCCCACCATTTACTGCATATTTTTTACGCAATAATCACCTCTCTATCTATAATAAAACCCACTACCATAAAAAGGAATCCCAACTCTTTATATAGTAATGTAAAAGATACTAACACGGCCATGAAAAACCAGTGATGATAATTAAATAATGAAATCAAAAAGCGGAATCTTTAATGCCCCGTTTTGTACGTTGGAAGAATTTTTATGGAATTAGAAGTGGAAACAGAAGTAGAATTAGAATTGGAAGTGAAGGTGGAAGTAAGTTTTAAAGTGTGTTTGGTATGAACAGGGAAGTGAAATATAAATTTTAATTAAAATTTATATTGATGATAGGAAAATACCAAAATACCCTTGATCCAAAAAAAATCTCCCAACCAACAAAAATCAATACCATCGGCCAAAAAGGCATCCACAACGGCATCTCACCGGAAATTGACCACCAGTTGCCAAAGAACTCACACACAAACTCAACCATAAATCAATCTTAACTATAGAGTATAAATCAAATCCAAAAAAATATTGAAAATCAACTCAAACAAAAATGGAGATCGAGAAGCGAGGATATGAGCTTGAAGCTAATAGAGATCTGAATTCGACAGCGTTCTTTCCAAAGAGAGGGATATGAATTTGATTTAAGCTTCCAAATCGACAACGAGAAGATGCCGTGGTAGCCGAAGATGTCAGGCTGAAGAGGGAAGGGGAAGAACCAAAAACCCAGATAAAAAATCATGGAGCAAGGTCGACAGAGGTAGCCGAAGATGACAGGTTGAAGAGGGAAGAGAAGACGGAGCTTGCAGAAGAAGATGGAGGACCGCCATCGCCGTTGTGGTGGAAGATCATGGTTGCCGATGGAGGGAAGAAGAAAGGGTAGAAGGATAGTGGGGGAAATAGCCACTTCGCCGTTGCTGTATCGCCGTCGTTGTGGCTCTCCGTCGCTCTACTCCCTGTTGCCGTAAGAGGGGGAGTGGGTGCATCGTCACTATAAGAGGGGGAGGGGGAGGCTATCAAATCTGGAAGTGAAGAAAGTTCGTGTGGGCAACATGGTCAATTGATAAAATATATGGGGGTATAATAGTCAATAATTTTCACTTCCATGGAACCAACCCCATTTCCATATGTCTAGCTAGGGAAGTGACTTCCATCATTTTGATGGAAGTGACTTCCATCATGGAGGTGAATTTCAATCTACCAAACAAACCACTTTTAAAATTTCACTTTCACTTCCACTTCTCATATCCCAATTTCAATGTACCAAACAGGGCATAAATCCCTCATGGGAGTGGCTTCTTTCCTTTTCCCTTGCTCTCCTTTCCCCCTCATTTGCTCTCCTTTTCTCATCTTCACCATTAGATGAAAATTTCAATGGTTCAGATTTTACATATTATAAAAATATTATTATAATTTTAATTAAAAATACATAAATAAATTTTAATTGCTAAGATTTGTTTTGTATTATAGTTCACACATCTGCGGTGGAAAAAATGGAAAGAAAATTTACCCTATAATAATAACCTACTTCTTTTTAGATCAAATTTTAACAACTTGAATTTATTTATGCATTTTTTAAGTAAACCTAATAATATTTTTATAAGCTGTAAAATCTAAACCATTAAAATTTTCATTCTGAAGATGAGAAAAGGAGGGAAAAAGAAGAGTAAGGGAAAAGAAAGAAAAAAGAGAGAAGCCACTCCCAATAGGAGTGGGCATGGGCAGGGTTGGGCAGGGCGAGACTCTTGTCCAATACCGAGCTCGAAGGATGAACGGGCTGCATTTTGCAGCCCGATGCCCTGCCCTGCCCGCTAAAAGCCCTAATCATTTTGGGCTGGGCTGAGGTGGCTTCCCTGCCTAAGTGATAATGCCTTGTCTTGTCCACATATGACAAAAATAATTCCATATAAATTTCATGAATATTCACATAGTTACCAATACCATATGTCTTAACTTCGCCCTAAGTAATATAAACTTCAAATATATTCGATGATTTCACATCTTGAGATATTTCAAAATAAGTCTACAACTTGAGTCTTGAAATTTAAAAGCTACCATATGTCTTAACAAATATCCATACTTTAAAATTAAACAACATCCATAATCCATTATAAATAAGGAAACAAAATGATTGTAATTAAAGCCGTGAAGTCAAAGTAGTTTGTATCAATTCAATGTCCAAAAAGTTGATTAAATGATAAAGCATTTGTAAAAAAAAATAAAAAACAACTATAATTTAATACATCTCAAGGTAAAGAAGAAAGGAAGAAATCTACTTGTAAATAGTGTTTAAAAAGAGAGGACCAGAAGAGTATTATACAATAGACAATATATATTTTAAATAAAAATATATATATATGAAATAATATTTAATTGATATGAAATTTTATATTTTAAATAAATGAAAATAATTTTCCAGGCAGGGCCAAATGGGCAGGGCAACACCCATTGCCCGATGCCCGACCTTGCCCGATTATTAGTCCGCCCAAAGCTGCCCAAAATTTTTTCGGGCCACTTTTTTAAGGCTGAACTGGGTAATTTTTTATAGGGCCAAAATGGGCATATCGGACCACTGAACAGTATGCTCACCCCTAACCCCCAATGTCCCATGTCTCCTTGCGCCCGAGACGATAAAGTGGTAAACACTGAACAAATATCGATCCTTACATTTTTTTTCCTGAAAAAACGAACAAGTTAGGTAAAATTCCTTTTTTTTTTTTTAATTTCCTTAAAATAAGGTTAGGTTGGGTAAGTCAATTAGTCTCGCTTTTACGTGGGCCAATTCTTTCTATCCTAACCTAACCCACTTCTTAGTGGATTAAATGGGCTGATTCTGTATTCAAAAAAATAAAATGGGCTGATTCAATTCATTGAGCTCAAACATTTTTTTTCCAACTCTATTATGTATATTATAAATACTTTAATAAATAATGTTATGGATGAGCTAAAAGCCTTGTGAGTCATTTATTAGTCCAAAACCGGGAGGTCCTATTTGGCAGCTAAGATCAATCAAATCAAAATCTATTCAAAAGGGCTTAATTATATATTTTCAACTGAAACAATTTTTGATAATTTCATAACCTAATGATATACGTGTATCAGTACCTTCATGGAATCATTCGCATGCTAATAAAACCATATATGTCATTAACAAAATAAAAATGAATAAATGCAGGGTCAAAGAAGAGGACCGAATATTAACATATTAATGAGTCTTTTCTTTCAGAAGAAAGTTGTGCTTGAAAGATCCCAAGACACTACTACACGCAAACAGTCTTGATATATGGCTAAAGGTTCTAAAGCCAAATTCAGATAATAAACAAGTCACTGCTGGTTTTAGTTTTATGCCAAAATTAAAACAAGTTTAATTAAGAGAGAAAATTCTCAGGATGAAGCATTTACACATTGAAATATTTGCCAACAAACCAATCCAGAAAGCTGTTTGCCATTTGCCTCTGTTAGGTGTTTGCTTTTTATGTGGCCATATCTAACAAACAGATCATCAGAGCTTAGAGCATCCACCCTGGAATGAAGCCACTCACTTGTTGGCCTTGGCTTGTTGTTGCAGCCATCTGATCTGAAGCTACTGGATTGTACCTGTACTCAGGACTGAAGATCCAACAGAGACATGCATTCATTAGAATATCACTCAAATTAACTAGCTTTACTTAATTCCTAGCACTACATTGCATATTCAGGAAAGTACAATTCACAATATATATTACCCCATCTGCAAAGTGGGATTGCATTCCAGAGGCTGAAAGAAATCCTGAGAGTGAGCATTGTGTGTCTCATACTGCATGCTTTGTTCTCCTGCTTCCCATGACTGCCTGAAGTGGTTTCTTGCGTTAATCTCTTCCAGCTGCCAACAACAACCGCCAATAATCAAGGCTCAAGATTTATTTATTAAGAGCTAGATAACTAACTTGTGGATATTAAAAAAAAGTTAGTTTAGTTAGTTACTTACAATAAATATGTATTGGATTGTCTAAAATATCTTTTCTAATTATGTGCATTGTAACGATTCTTGATGAAAACTTAATTCCTACTTGCAATCAATAAGAATAAAGATAGTTTGGGGACAAAATTATAAATTTGGGGGAACAAAGTGGATGGAAGTTGTATATTTAGTATACCAAACAAAGTAAATTTGCCTAACTCTTATATTTTAGACGCTAGGTAGCATTATATATGATCACAGAACGTTCAAGTCAACCCAACAACAGCCTATTTCTATGTATAAAGATGCATATTATGAATTTGTTTAATGTTGTTAGACAATCTTCAAAGAATATCATTTAGCAGAAGAATGCAATCTTAAGGAGCCCATATAACCAGACAATCTAGCAGGAGGATTATTAAGATGAAATCCACAGAAGTTGAAGATGCTTCGTGATGGGATAACTTCTTGGAGATTGGCGGTGTAATGTTACCTTCATAGTCAGAGCCCTGTTTGCTTCTACCAACACTTGCTCCTGTAAAAGCAGACAGTAGTGGCTTCAAAGTATTAGCAATTGATAAAAGTTGTTTCGTTACTGCACATGACATCATGACCAGTTGACCACCATGTTACCTTGTTTTGAAGATCAGAAAGCTGGTCCAGCATGAATTGTGTCTGTAAAATGAAGTTCCAGACAGTGCCACCAAACCCACAGGAGTCATAATAAACACTTCATAAGAAACCTCACAAAAAGTTGTAGAGTAGAGAAAATACAGTTACCGCACAACTCAACATTTCCAAACAGGTGTACATGGACATTGTCTTTTAATAATAAAAACCAGCTTGTGAAATATCTCAGCAGTACCATGTTTACTCGTTGAAGATGCGTGTAATTACTTAATTATTTGAATTCATGATACCTCAAAAAGTGCTATTAATATGTAGTTTCATTACCTTTGTGGACCTAACTTGCTTGAGAGATGAGTCCAGTTGTCGCTCGAGCTGCTCAAGTTCTTTGGTATTCAGTGGGCCCAAGTCCTCCCCTAGAAGGTTTCTGCAACAGGAGACACATCTGGTTAATTAAACACCACTGACACAACAACAACAAAAAAACTTTTTGACAAATATATGAGATTAAAATCACTAACTAATGTAACGAATAATTTCAAGCCTGAAACAAGAGAAAAGAAAGAAGGAAACTAAGGCACCTCTGAGTCCTTTGGAGAGATTCAAATCTGGATTTCAGCTTCAAGTACTCACGGTAGCTATTCTGCTACAGCAGACAAATGGCAAATGAAAACTAGTTGCACCATAAATTAATTTCGGAAGACTTTAAATTTAGAAAACTCTCGCAAATAAGATCCATAATTAAGTATTTGAAAATTACATTCATTCCATTTCATTTCTTACAACCAAATCTTTTCAATATTATAATTGAGCACTAGTTGGTAACAATGGAACTGATAAGAATGGAATGAACAATGTTGTACGTAACATGATAACAAGTAATAATTCTAGAAACCATCATTTGTAATTAACTGCTAATAATCAAAGTTAAAGCATTTGAGAAGTCGACTTATAACTAATGGAATAAACATATTACTCCCTCCGGTCCTAATTATAGGACATATTTACCTAATTTTGAAAAAATTAAGGACAGTGGTTAAATTAGTTAATCATATTTACTTTCCTAAAATACCCTTATTTAAAATTTAAAATAGCATTCAATTACGTTGATTCTCTGTTTTTTCTTGTATCTCTCCTGCCTCACACATGACTTCTCCAAGCTCTAACACAATCCGGTGTCGTCAATCTCCCTCAACAACTTCCGATCTACTCTTATTAAATTATTAATGTGTTTAATTATTATTGAGAAAGTATCAATAGGGGTATTTTGGGAAGAAATTGACAAAAATTAGAACTTTGTCCTATAATTAGGACCAAGATCAATTCTCAAATATTGTCCTATAATTAGGACCAGAGGGAGTATATAATAAGCAATAGTTCGTAGATTCTTCTATTTTCGTGGCAGTTTTTTTTTTTTTGAAAAAAATTTAGATATTTTCTGAAATTAACTTGCCTTGTATGTGGATTCTTAAAGCCATGCTCGCTTCTCAAACATATATACTTTTTTGAAAAAGTAACACTAATGTATGCTTTTTCATTTTTGCACATATTAATACACGTGTAAAAGCCAAACGCACACTAAATATCATTCTCTTCCAACTTTAAACTAACTTGACATAATCATTTAAGGAAAGCTAAATGTATTTTACTCGGTAAACTATAGCTTAATTAGATATTAATATAAAAACCTTAAAATGCAATATACAATGTTCCTTAAGTATCATAGATAAGCATATAAAATTATCCATGTACCACCAGTAATTGCGCAATCAAGAGAAATCAACTTTTAAGCCTTTAGAAATTAGCTCTATTATTTATCAAAAGCTACCAATGGCAATGGAGAAAGATTCTATTCAACAGACAAACCCAATTGACCTACATGTCAAAGTATATATAGAAGACGAGTAGTCCAAACTCTAGAGATTAAACAAACCTCATGCGACTGACAAAAATTCCACTTATTATTGTTATTATAAGTTAAATTCAACATATTAATTACTTTAACAATTTCATTTCTAATGATGATTAAAAGGAACAAAGTGTACGAGAGACACTTCATTTCTAATTATATCATGATTATTCATCATGAATGGATTGCAGCTTGCGTAATTGTGGGAAGCTGTGGCTATGTACTAGAACTGAAAAGTGAAGTTAATTTTTACTAATTAACATGAACCGTAACGTCAGAAAACCGTAGGAAAGTGAAGAGATAATGAAATTACCTCGAGCTCTTTGGCTGGCTTGCTGACTTCCACTGCACCATAACTGCACTTTTGGTACCTTTCCAGTGTCTTGAGCATGCTGCTTCCGTGTTCCAACGAATCAACATGTTATAAAGCACACCACACTTAAATTTTTATTCAAAACTCTTATATGATCACTGTATATATATTGGTCAACCTATGATTTTCACTATACTAACAGAAAGTGGCGTGGTCTTCTTTAATCCTATGTATATGTCGTAACAGATCATCAAACTGACAAGTGACAAACTCGGCCTTATTCTGCCATATTTATATGTTGATTTGTACACAAATTATTTTCCAATCCTTTGGTAACTTTCTTAGAATTACTTCAGGTGAAAACCATGTTTTGTTGGAATTATTTAACTCTGAAACTATATGAAGTGGGAGCTGAATATTAACAACAAAAGTGAATTTAGTTATGGAATTACTTGATATGAATAGAAATTAAAGTATAAGGGGCTTGTTCAGATTGCAAGACAAACAAGTGATAAGATCATAGATGTGACTGTAGCAAAATATGCATTTCCAGAGGGAGGCACAGAGATATGATTGATTGTTGTTGCATTTAAAAATGTGAGAGCTGTTTGTTCACTCTGCTACAGTGCTAATGTCCTTTAGCTACTTCTAGGACTATTCAAGCACAGTATCGTATCGTGCATAACAAAAAGGTCCTTGACAGCTCGCTGGCTCTTTCTATATTTTGGAGGCTAGCAGTTACTCTAATATTTAGTAGTTTAGTTAGAATATTCCTGATTCTCCCATTGCCACTGAATCTTTCTTGGGTTACCCTCCCCAGTTTATAGCAGTCATTTTATTATTATGTTTCACTGACCCTTTTCTTGTTTTGATCTAATATATATACAAGATGACAATATCAAAATGGTTATACTAATACCATTCTCAATCAAAGTGTTTCCAATCTTATTAGAGCATCAAAGAATGCATGATTTAAAGACAAAGCCTATAAAAAAGAATGCGTAGAAGCTAGATCTGAAAAGACTGCATGCTAAGGATCTGATCTGCTTGAGAATGATTGACACTATATAACAACATAAATTAAAGCCTTAACATCTTAGGAACTTGAACCTACACATTACAGATCATTGCAAAGCTCTATATTATTTACCATTTTTTTAATTTTTAATCCAGCTAAAAGTTGCAATCTTTTTGTATATTTAATTTTCCTTTGACTGCAAGTGGCAAGGGAACATTATTCTCGGAAAAGCTTTAGAGGTCCAGGTCTCTAATTATTAGATATTTTATCAGGTCAGTACAGAACAGAACTTTTCAATATCTACGATGAATAATACTTTATTTCATATATACATACAAATCTCCAATGATTATGAGAAACCCTAACCCTACTCATACCTTACCCTTGATACTATGTCACCTTCTTCTTTTCATTAGCATTTTATAACATGTAACCTGAAGAGGCTGTTTGATATAATTAATGTTACACATAGTAACCCTAGTTTTTTTGTTTCCTGATATAACCCTAGATTCTGAATGCCGCATCCAAAAAAAAAAAAAAAAGAAGATTATGAATGATGTAATAAAATATGCTGATGATCAACAAGAACATCCACGGTGCTTGAGTATTTATGCCTACCATACCAGTCATGAGCAACTTCTTATATATCCTCACAGACAATCTCATCGATTGATGGAAACTAAGAAATTTATACAGTGAGGAAGACACACGTTAGTTAACTAACGAGAAATCATGGTTTACATTGGAAAAGGGAATATTTAAAAGAAATGTGGTTAAGGTTTGTCACACAGAGAGAAAGAGAAACATACACAAACATATTGCTTTCTGATAATTAAAAACAAGTTAATTAAGGGCCGTTATTTCAGATGCAAAATTTTTGGATAAAAGTCTGTTCGGTTTTGTCAGAGTCTTTTTTCCAAAACAGAAACTTGAAAGCATGACTGAAAATGTGTTTAATAGAGTTTATAAAATATATATTGTTGCTGAAATAAACCGAAACCAGAAGGCCTCTAAAAGAAATATCACATGGTCTTCTGCAACATTTCTGTGGCTAAAAGGAAAAAAAAAAAACTTGAGTTCTTCAATCTTTTATTTAAAAAAACATATGTCTTATTATTATCAATCCGAGGAACTTGATCATTTGAGAATGAACAAATTCTTAATTTCCCTTGTTTTGAATAAACAAAGCAACTCGAAGTTTCTGATAATACACGGCAGCAAGCTGAAATAAAAAGATGAATTGAACAACTTTTAATTAAGACGAAGTAGAGAGCATAAACTTGTTTATTTATTTATTTTTAGTCCAAAAATCTATCAGCGTACTAGTTATTACTTATAAACCACTGACCCAATAGCTTCATCGGAAGACGCGCAGATACAAATTTCAGGAACAAATCATAGCAAATAACGGCCTTTTTTCACCAGTCCTATGCTTTTAGCAAAAAAATATAAGAACTCGACACATGTTCATGAGATCTTGACCATGACTTGGAGTGACAGATTCCCCCATGATCCGTAGGATCTAAAAGCTCCCTCCCTGGCCAATATAACATTGTTTTGCCTTTTGGTTGGTTCGAGTCATTAAGTCACTTAGCCAGACTCCTACAGTAAACCAGATTATGGCAAAGAAAACTTGACAAACACACACATATATATAAGGAAAAAAGAAAAGGAATCAAACAAGAAGCAAAAGTTTTGTACTCGACGTTCACTCGTTATTTAGCTGCAGCAAAAATTAGTGAAAAAAGTTGTTCTTGAATAAAAGGTAAAGCAATAAAAAAAAACAGTGAAAAACAAATTAAAGACCAAGCTGATCATCAACCATCTCATAATAAAAGCCACATATAAGTAAACAAAACATCAGATCAGATCAAGGATAAAAACATAAACTTGACAGCATCTCATCAAAAGAAAAACCTAGAGACTCCGAGAAGCCTCAAGCTGACATACAGTAAGACCAAAAAATCAAAGAAATATACTCTGACAGCGAAAAAAATAGCCGGAAAATAGCCTTGTGTTTAAGCACAAGCTATAAACAAAAACACAGAAAGAAATTAAAGGGCAGCAAAAGGAAAAGAAGCAAGCAGATCTCGATTGAGAAAGAGAAACATATATAGGGACAAAATTAATTAAAGAAGTGAAGATGAAGTTAAGAGTTGACATAAAAACATACCTAGGGCTGCTACAGAACTCATAAAGCTTGCCACGGTTTGAGAAGATGATGAGGGCAACCTCAGCATCACAGAGAACAGAGAGCTCATAGGCTTTCTTGAGAAGGCCATTTCTTCTCTTTGCAAAAGTGACCTGCCTGTTTATCTTGTTCTCTATCCTCTTCAACTCCACTCTTCCCCTCCCCATACCCCAATAAACCAACCCAAAAGCTCTTAAATTTTTTTAAAAATATCCCCACTCTATCTCTCCTGATCTAACAAACTAAAACTTCCCTTTTTTATTAATTTGTTTCTATTTTTATACAATCTCTCCCACACCCCCCAATCTCTTTCCTCACTTTTCTTTGCTTCCTTCCTCTCCTCTCTTCCTCTGGGGCACACCAGATGATGCTCTTTTCTGGGCAGTACCCAAGTATAACCAAATTTGTGAAAACAAAGAGAAAGTTGGATAAATGAGAGATTTTGAAAGTTGAAACCTAGAGAGAGAGAGAGAGAAGAAAGTTTATTTCTTTCTCTCTTTTGAGTAATTGGGCTGCCTTGTAGCTTTGGGTTCTCTCTTAAATGGAGGGTTTTTGTCAATCTCCACCAGAAAATGTAGTGGAGCTTTGGGGTTTGCTGTTCTTTCCAGTTTCATACTATCTCCTCCTTCCCATGCTTTGCTTGGTTAAGGTTTTTCTTTTGTATAACACGCCACACCTACTCGCGCCCTTGGCGCGTGACGACACTCCCCCAACTTGCAGGTGATTTCAGGGAAGCGCGTGATGACAGTTGTGGTGGAGGGTAGATTTATGATTAGGAAAAAAGTTTGGGAAAATCATTCCTAGATCTCAAACAAATAAAATATTATTAGAAAGATCTCTAGTTATAGCCTTAAAAATATATATTCATTTTGTTGGTTGTGTTTTATAACTTTTAGGGACTTTTTTGATGATATTTTACTTATATGGGGCCTAAGAATGATTTTCCAAAAAAATTTTGTGTCATTTTCCAACTTCTGCAGAGGAGCATCAGAACGTCGTCATATACCTTAAAATGGGTCCCCCACGTGTCACCTCATTATTGGCCTCCAATCTCTGTCATGCAAATTAATTTCCTGATTCGCTCCCTCGGCCCATCCTCCTTTGCCTCCCTTCTTTTACGTACTCCTTCCAAATTCTCAAGTAATTTCACTAAGCACATTATTGATATTCATGAAAATTTAATATATAGCATAAGGCGAGATATTTTGTATTTTTTTTTAGTGGAAAAAAATTTCATTACCTCGAAATAATATGTACAGTGTCATTTGACTAAAGCTATCAACTATCGAGATATTTTGTATTTTTGTTAATCTTTACTAACATTAGAACCCCCCTGACATCTTAATTTGGCTAATTGGTTTTTGGAATGAATTATAATATATAAATATATATATAGTCAGCAGTTTGGTGTATGTTTGGGTTAGCAATATAAGCTACTTTTCCAACGTAGTTTACAGTGTACGAGATAAGTATATGAAAGTAGTTTTATCTCAACTTGCATGAAGATGCTTCTTAAATACTCTGTTAAAAGGAGCTTCAATATGTCAAATGTTTGAGAGAGGACAATGACTATATAGCTCCTATTGAATCACATTTCCCTAGAGAGAGAGAGAGAGAGAGAGAGAGAGAGAGAGAGAGAGTGTGTGTGTGTGTGTGTGTGTGTGTGTGTGTGTGTGTTTGATGAGTAAAAAATGTGCAGCAAATTAATTATTGGAACCCTATTTTTGTTGGCTTGTAGTAGTATTTTCCATTGATTTGAAGAATTCATAATACATTGCTGCAATGATCTGCCCTCAATCGTTGGATGGCGAGGTTTTATATATATATATATATATATATATTGTAGGTTAAAACTTTAAACCACGAACATGGTCATTTGAATAGCGCATTCTATTAATAATTAGGATGTGAGTGATAGGGTTTTATTGAGGTGAGGGTGTAATAGCAGCTGAATGAAGATTTAGTGGTTAGAATTAAGTTTGGCGTTTGTGAGTAATAAATTAAAGCATATATGCATATTTCCAATTAATAGAGACATATCGGTGACGGTACAGAATAATAAGAGTAGATGTCAACAGATCAGAATAGGAATTGCTTAGGATTGTGTGTAAAAAAATATCATATGCAGAAGTAGAGAGAAGTGAGGAGAGAGAAGCTGTCTATTGGAACACGCGCCACTCCGGGGTCCCTGATGGAGGTTCCCGGCGCCCAAGCATCGTCGCCATCGGGAGTTTTAGGCACTGTGGAAAATGCTGAGCCATCTAGAAGCTCAAAAAATGGGGTCAATGGGGTCACATCCATTGAGCTTGATCCAGAACACTCAGGAAGCAGTTCCATATGCAGGGACGTTCCATCAGTCAATATTCCCAAGTTTGCTTGTTCTTACAAAGATTCCCTTACGGGGTTTAGGGGAGCAGAGTTCAATGGTATCTCTCATGGAACTCCTAATGTGGAAGACGAGGCTTTTTTTTCTGACACCTTGAATCAGTCCTGGGAGCTTCCCCAGCCCTCTGATGAGATAAAAAACCTCATGGATGTCTATCCCACAATGGAGATGTCTCAGGATGAATATAATCGCTGGGCGAAACCTTGGAATAATGCGCTCATTGTCACTGTCTTGGGCGCAAAATTCAATTTCTTCAGGCTTAAAGATCATCTTTGCAAAATTTGGCAGACATCAAATTTTGATCTTATCGACCTCCCAAACAACTATTATGTTGTAAAGCTAAAAGAACAGGATGATTGGAAACAACTCTATGCGAATATCCTCTTTGGAGGGCCATGGTCGATAGCTCAACACTCAATTCTGGTGCAGAGGTGGTCTCCATATTTCAACCCTTCTCACAATCCTCTGGGAAGGGTAGCAACTTGGATCCGTATCCCTCGCGTGCCACTTCTGTGTTTCAATAAGGAGTGCATGTGGAGGCTTGGTGATATGGTTGGGAGGACGCTTAAAGTGGACATTAACTCCATAGAAAATCTGGAACAGGACGACGTTTCAATTCGCAGGGGACGCTTTGCTAGGATATGTGTGGAATTGAATCTGCAGAAAAAACTGGTTCCTCGTGTGATCTCAGCGTCAGAGCTATTCAACATTGAATACGAAGGCCTAAACCTCATATGTTTCTCATGTGGCAGATACGGCCACAAACAGGTGCAGTGTCCTTGGAAGGTTTTACCTGAAGGCTCTTCTCATGGGAAGGCTCCTGCTGGCTCTGTAAGTCAGGCAGCTGCACCACCACCGGAGTCGTCTGCGAAAATCCCCCTCCCGGCAAGGGATGACGTGTTTGGCCCGTGGATGTTCGTGCGGAAGCCTGCCAAAGCGCGATCTTTGAGGACCAAGGAAGGTATGTTCAGAGAGGGTAGAGGTGTTTCTGCAGAAGGTAGGACAATCTCGGTTGGCACAGAATATTTGGGAATGGGCAGTGGTTCCAGATTCAACGCACTTACTAGTGCGCATGATTTCAATAGTGATATCTCCATTTTGCCTTTAGCCTCGGTGATGGGAAAAGGGAAGGACAAAGACGGTCGGGTGGATGAAGCTAGGCTATTAAAGGGTAAACCAATTCCCGACAAACCACTGCACTTTCTTGAAAGAAATAAGCATGTTCTTTTAAAAAATAATATTACGTCAAGTGAGGAGCCTATTCAAATGCTTACCAAGAAGGGGATTCACGTGGGGCAAAAGTGCTGGACAAAAGTAAAAGCAAAGAGAACATGTGCAAAGCCAAATCAGCATACACAAAATGAAGATCCCACTTCGGTCTTGAACGTGAATGCCAACGAGCCAGAAATTCTGGGTGCTTCTTCACATGCTAAGTCCAAACAAAGTGGGTCCCAGAGATCCCACAAATTGGTTAGAGGGAATTTACAAAGTGGTGGACCCCTCCATGATCATTTGTTGGTGCAGCCACGGTCACGCCCAGCATCACGTGATTCACGTCCAGCAAATTGCTCCATGAACTCGGTGGAGCCCACTGTGCAAAACCGAAAGCAAGATGAGGGAAATGACGTTGATCCCCTTTGCTTAACTGATGGGGCCGCCACGCTGAATGAGAAGGGAAATGATTCAAGCGCTCCTCGCCTCACGGAAAAGCAGGTTCTATCTCGGGTACCTTCACGCCTGGAAGTTGAATCAAGCTCTAAACGTGGTTTAAATGATCAAGGCTCAAACTTGCTCCCCATTTCCCAATTGGAAGTTGTTGTCTCGATGGGAGGAGACCCGCCGGACAAGTAAGTCCCGCTTTCCTTCCCTATTTTTTATATATTTAATCATGATTGTATCATCCTGGAATTGCCGAGGTGCGGGAGGTAGTGCTTTTCCTCGGATTTTAAAAGATGTGGTTAAAAAATATGGAATTACTGTTATGTGCCTAATTGAGCCTAGGATCAGTGGTGCTAGAGCAGATAAAGTTGTGAGGAAATTGGGTTTTAATGACTGGTTGAGGGTTGAAGCCACTGGTTTCGCTGGCGGTATTTGGGTATTATGGAATAATTGTGATATCCATCTTGAATATGTATCCTCAAACACCCAGCTCCTACACTGTAATATCTCTGCAAATAATAGTCTGTGCCCCACTCTTGTCACGTTTGTTTACGGTGATACTAGTTCTCTGAATAGAAAGGATCTGTGGATGTCTTTGTCGGCTATCCAACACACGGTCTCCACTCCATGGTTGGTTCTTGGTGATTTCAACGCCATCCTTAGCCTAAATGATAAAATTGGAGGAGCTGACCCTATTCTTAGTTCAATGAACAACTTCCAAAATTGTATTGACTGTTGCAATCTTATTGAAGTTCCAATAGTGGGAGATAGATTCACTTGGGAAAAAACTGGGGTGAGAGAGAGATTGGATTGGGTCTTTTGCAACTTTGATTGGGAAATTCATAACCCCCTAGCCAAAGCCTATCACAGCCTCAAATTCAAGTCCGATCATCGAGTTATTGTTGTTTCCGATAAGGAAAATAATGTTCTTGGCAAAAAGGATAATCGCTTTCTCTACCAGGCAGCTTGGAGTATCGAAGATGGTTTCAGTGATGTAGTCAAAGCAGCTTGGCAGGGAAAAAATTGGCTCCAGGGGCATCAAAAGTTTGTTAGTGAGGCCTCACAGTGGAACGTCAACGTGGTTGGGAATGTAGCAAAACAAAAGAGAGAAATCATCCGTAGATTGGAAGGAATTGACCGAGCCAGGGGTAAACAAGGTACTCAAAATGGCCTATTCAAGATTGAAAAGCAACTTTGGAACATGTATCAAAAACTCGCTTTTCAGGAGGAATTGATCTGGTTCCAGAAATCTAGATGTAAGTGGATAAGCGGGGGTGATCGAAACACAAAATTCTTTCATGCCAATGTTTTGTCAAAGAGGAAAAGATGTAAAATTGAAGCTCTACAAGACAGCAGTGGCCTCTGGGTTTCTGACGAAACACAATTGAGAGGTATGGCTCATGACTATTTCCAGAATCTCTACTCGGCAGATAACCTATCAACCCCTTTCTCTCCCTGGACGCCGCATTTCCCGCCTTTAGAAGACCAGCAGCTCCACCTCCTCCAGAGGATCGTATCTCCTGTTGAGATAAAAAATGCAGCGTTTGAGATGGGAGCTTTTAAAACCCCAGGACCTGATGGATTACACCCCCACTTTTTTCAAACTCAATGGAATACGGTGGGCCAGCAGATTTGTGATCTGGTAACCAGGATCTTTGCAAACCCAGAGGACATTCATGAAATTAACCAAACAAACATCGTTCTCATCCCAAAGATTGATAATCCAACATCTATGCAAGACTTTAGACCTATTTCTCTGTGCAATGTGAGCTACAAAATTGTTAGCAAAGTTATTGCTAATCGCTTTAAAAGTATCATGAGCCATCTTGTCGCAGAGAATCAATGTAGTTTTATCACCGGCAGACAGGCCGTGGACAACATCATCTTAACTCAAGAGGCAATCCATTCTATGAGAACTAAGAGGGGGAAAAAGGGGTACATAGCAGTGAAAATTGATATGGAAAAGGCTTTTGACAGGCTTGATTGGCGTTTCTTGGAGTTCACTCTCTACAGCTTAGGGCTAAGAGCTGACTTTGTTAAGTTGCTTATGTCCTGTGTCACATCCACTTCAATGAGCATAATCTGGAATGGAGTAACATCAGATAGTTTCACTCCTTCAAGAGGGGTGAGACAGGGAGACCCTCTAAGCCCCTATCTGTTTGTCCTATGCATGGAATTACTTGGTCAGCTAATTCATCATGAAGTTGAAGTAGGTAACTGGCGCCCTCTGAGGCTAAACGTTGCTAGCCCCCGGATGTCGCACCTGTTCTTTGCTGATGATTTGATTCTTTTCGGTGAGGCATCAATTGAGCAGGTGGAGGAGATTCGGAATGTCATGGAGCTGTTCTGCCGTGTGTCTGGTCACAGGATCAATTTGCGCAAATCCAAAATGTTTGTTTCTCGAAACGTCCACTTTAACCGCGCGTTTGAGCTCAGTCAAGCTATGGGGATTGGTCTGACAGCTGACCTAGGGAAATATTTGGGAGTCCCTATCCTTCATAAACGAATGGTCAACATGACTTTTGCGCCGATTCTCCAAAAGGTCCGCTCAAAATTGACTAACTGGAAGGGGAGATATCTGAGTATGGCAGGGCGGACGGTCCTCATCAAGTCGGTTCTTTCTGCCATTCCGCAATTTCAGATGCAATCAACCCTTGTGCCGAAGGGGGTGCTATCTACTATTGAAAAATTGAGCCGAGACTTCTTATGGAACCAGCATGATGAATCCAAGAAAATGCATCTGTTAGCATGGGATGTTCTGAAGAGGAGGAAGTGTGAAGGAGGCCTGGGAATAAAAGATCTGCATTGCCAAAACAAAGCTTTCCTGATGAAACTGTGCTGGGGTCTTATCACTAAACCTGATGCCTTATGGGTGAGATGTCTCCATGCGAAGTACTCATGCGGAACAGATCTGATTCCGAAGGTTCAGAGATCACGAAATCAATCGGCTGTGTGGAGTGGTATAGTTGCAGTCTGGAAGGATTTCGAGAATGGCCTTGGCAAAAACATCAGAAATGGAAGAAACACATTTGCTTGGCAGGACTGCTGGGGCCCGTTAGACAGGCCACTAAAATACTTTATTGAAAGGAACATGCACCTTCTTGATACGGATGCTCGTGTTTGTTCCTTTACAACGCAGACGGGTCACTGGGATAGAGCCAAATGGGAATCTTTTCTTCCCACTTGGGTGGTAGATAAGATTATGACGGTGACACCCCCAACAAGATCTGGCGATGACATGATTGTTTGGAGAAATGCTCCCGACGGTAACTTTAGTGTGAAGTCAGCTTATGATAGGATCTATCATCAACAGAACCTCAATTCCCAACCTCACTGGCGGCAACTATGGCACTGGGGAATTCCGGAGAGAATCAAATTCTTTATGTGGCAAGTATTCCATAAGAGGCTTCCAACAAATGATACAAGAGCGCGTCACATCCCAAATGTTCCAAACACTTGCCCTTTTCAGTGTGAGAGTGAGGAGAACGTCCTCCATGTATTGAGAGATTGTGACCAAGCCCAGAGAGTGTGGTCCTCTGTAACTAACCCCATATATTATCCTATGTTTTTTAGTGGTTGTTTGCAGGAATGGCTACAATGGAACATGCAGCACTCATCAGGCAATAGGAGAACCTCTAGATGGTCATGGCAACGAGTTTTCAGCACAACGTGTTGGCTTCTTTGGAAGAACAGATGCAGTCAAGCTTTCGAAGGGGTAGCTGAGAAGCCACAAGAGATAGTGCATAGATGCCTGTTTCATCTCTCGGAAGGGGTGGAGAGCGGACGATTTCATCAGCAGATATTTCATGTTCCAGAGAGAGGGGTAGCTCATTGGGAACCACCTGATCCAGATTTCGTCCGTGTGGATGTTGACGGATCCGTTCTCAATAGAGGTCAGGGCGCTTGCGGAGGAGTCATTCGCGACCACCATGGCACATGGATACGTGGATTCCAACAGAAGTTAGGACACTCATTTCCAACGGCTGCAGAAATTCATGCAATCTACAGAGGACTCCATATATGCAAGCAGATGGGTTTAACCAAAATCAAACTATTCACCGATTCCCTCCAAGCTATTCACCTATTACGGTCTACTTGTCCTACCTCACACCCTTTATACGAAGTTATCCTTGCTACTAGATCCCTTATTCTTTCCAACTGGGATTTGCAGATTTCCCACTCTTATAGGGAGAGTATTCGTTGCGCCGATTATTTGGCATGTCAGGCTCACTTAAATAGCCACGTCTTCGTCGAGCATCGGTCTCCGCCTGCCAATTGTACTATGCTTTTTGCCCAAGAATGTGGGGCACCGCCATGGGACCAATCTGTAAGGCCTACTATATAGGCACTGACAATTTCAAGCTCTGCTTGCCTTTGTATTCAAAAAAAAAAAGAATAGGAATTGCTTGGCCTATATAATAATGCTATGAATCACCTTAATTAATTTCTCGCTTCCTATATATATGCATCAACCGAAAATGACCTCTTTTCGTCCGTTTTTTACCATACGACACTTATCACGTTGAATATGGATGGCTTTTTTTTTTTTTTTTGCAAATACACAGGAACAACACTAATGCTTCTTCAAAGTAAGAAAGGATTTGGTGATATCAATATGAACATGAATACATATAAAAGAATAACCAAGAGGCATTACACATAGTCGAAAGAGTTTTGACTGCTCCCGTAAGTATGAGGCAGTTTTGAGTAGAGATGGTAATTCAGGCTGGCCCACGGGTTGCTAGCCATAACCTTCACAGGCTGACATGAGCCCGTCAAGGTGGGTTGGCCCGATTTTTTTTTTTTAAAAAAATTTACCCTTTTTTTTTTCAAATTCTCACTCTTTTTCTCTTTTCACCCATTTATATTACACTTTTTTTTTATGCATTTGTAATAGAGAGTCAATTTCATTCTTACTTTCCTCTTTTTTTTTCATCTACTCACATTAAAAAAATCATATAAGCACATCTCTTTTAAATTTAATAATAATAGAATAAATAAATATAATATGAAAATAAAAGTGCCAAATAAAAAGTATGAGGAAATAATTGAACACAACATCAAAGGAAAGACGATTAAGATATTTGAATTTATTGTATAAGAAAAATAAAATAAACAGGCCAACCCATAGGTTAAGAGGGGGGCTGGCATTTAGCCAGCTCGAGCCTGCCAAACGAATTGGGCCTGTTTTACTAACTCTAGCCTTAAGTTTAAATTCTTGTAATTATTAAAAATAGCTTTGGGAAAATTACCCTCAGTTGAGCCCAAGAACTTAGTCAAATGCTCATATCAAAATATATATATATATATAGATAAAAGAATAAAATAATGGAGGCGAGAGAGGCATTTATGGGAAAGATTAAATATAGGAGAGAGAAAGAGAGAGGGCAGTAAAAGTAAGAAGGAGAAGGGGGGGTCATTTTCAGGCCACTTGGAAGGACATACCAAATAAGGAAAGTCATTATGAGGGAAGCTGATGCACCCTTTTCCAAACACGGATATCCAATTCATTTATCATCCTTTGATTGTGCCACTGTGCCTCCATTTTTAGTTCCCCTCCCCTCTCTTTTCTTCACTTCCACTTTTACTTTCCTCTCACTTCTCACTCAACTCAACCCCATTCATTCAATGCTCTGCACACTCAAGTAAATATAGTTTAAACCCCAAAGAAAAATTCTAATAAAATGCCTTTAAATCCCAAAAAAAAGTTAGCCCAATTTCCAAAATTTCATATTGGTTCACTGTACTAAAAAGGAATTTTAAAATAATGGTGTTCTCTTGCAATTTCTCCCCTCAATTAAAAAAACTGTCTCCTACCCCCACCCGCCACCCCCGCTATCTGCCGGCAGGCGGGCACAAAAAAAAAACACAGAATAGTTCGTTATTGGGCTCAAGTGTTGGGCCATTTTCAAAGGTGTGTCCTGAGGTTGTACGGCATTGTGGGGAGTGTGACGTGTCGAGCAGTCATAGCATCCCGCCAGGTGACGCCACCCGATGGATGGATCTGAAACCCAGCGCTGTGGCGCAGCGACGTCGTACGGAGATATGTTGGATTGACAATAGAAATTATTTATCTATGACGTATAAGATAATTACGTTTGAGAAATTTTATGTGTGTGTTTGGGAGAGCTTAAATAAGGGCTTATTTGAGAAATAAGTCCTTATTACGCAAGCCGAGAAAAAACTCCTCTCACATACTTACCTCGTATATTGTGAATCACGAATTATAAACACTTATTGCCCAAAAATAAGCTCTTCCAAACGCACACTATATCGACTTACTTAAACATGCCAACCTAAACAGGTCATTAATAATTTATTATTTCATTAATCACAATAATGCCCTTCATGTGACTAATTTTGGTAAAGAAAATTTAAGCTGGGGAAAATTTTTTACGTATACTCCCACAGCAATCAGGCACACCCTTACAAAGTTTCATGTAAAGTGAATGTATTATTAATGGGAAAAATTGATGTGGGTACAATAACTTTAGGAGGAATAATTCAGAGAGATTTTGCACTTTTCTTAAAATTACCATACGCATCACAACACTTGCCTCTCATAAACAACTGGCTAGCTCTCCTCTTTCAGAAATACATGGCTTCCCTCACTTTTAACTCCATTCCTTATCTACATACACATGGAATCTTCCAACTCTGAAATTTTGCAACAAATGTTTCTCCCACCAGTTAGTCTCAAAAACTTAAAACATTACCTCAACATTTTAGGATTTCTTTTTAAAATCCCTATACTTCTAAGATTTTTTCTTCCATAAATTCACTTCTTTTACATTTAAATTGAATCATCCTTCCACAAAAAAAAAAAAAATGGAGGTCAAGCTTCGTATGCCGCCTGAATAAAAGTATCACAAAACAAGTCTTATTCCATCAGGTGGGAAATAAAAATAAAACACAAATGAAAAAAATAATACACAAATATTATCTCCTTTTTCGGCGTTCTCACTCACTAGTGGAAGTGATACTAAGCAAGGCCTAACTAATGACTCCATTTTGATCTAAACTACCCTGTTTAGGTTTACGAGCACTTTAAATAACACTGATCCAAATAAGTAGTTTTTCCAAAGGAGAAAGCCAGATTCCAAGTGTTCCAAAATTGCCTAATGCATCTGAGCAAGCCAGCCCACTACAGAGTCATAATAATTCATTCCAACTTATGTCCATAAACAGAATTACTCATAGCTCCATTCTAATGAAGGATCATGCTGCATACACTACTCATTTTGGTTTCAACAAAAGCTTGCACTGCTAGCTAGTTGATGTGACATGAATGAATTTTTCCTGGTGATCCAAAACTTGTATAAAGTGATGCAGAAATTAAAGCCACCAATAAGTAAGTGGAGAATTTATCCCTAAAAGCTAAAGTGGTCCAATGACCCAGACGAGAGCATCAATGTGTTTCCCAGATAGGTATAAAGTAAATACCGAGTCCCCTCGTGCTATGTTACTACTACTAAGGAAAGAATCGGGTTCCGAGCTTGTCAATTTAAAGCATGCAATGGAATTTAACAGAAAACAACAGATAACGAAAGCATGCCAGGAATCCTTTAGAAAGAGAGAGGAAAAAAGATAATTTTGATTATGGTTCACAGCAATAATGCTTGAAGCAGAATTTTTTCAAACAGGAATAATTACACACCCTTTGTTCCTTTCCTCGTTAACTTCATTGATCAGCATACATTTTGATTATGTGACGTGTGGCATATTTTGATTGGTGGTCAACAAGTTATTTATAATTTAAAATTTGTAAATAAACAGTGAAACTAAGTAGAAAAATCCAAAGGGAGAAATTTTGGATTAGTTTTTGGAGAATAGCTTTTACGGATTTACGAGGTAAGTATATGAGAGAAATTTTGTCTCGATCTACAGAAAAGCGCTTCTGAAACCGTGGTTTTGGTGTTACCCAAACACCCACTTCATCCTTTCACACACGTATGTTAGGTACCTATTAATTACACCCACTTCATCCTTTCACACACGAATGTTAGGTACCCATTAATTATTTAACAGAAGGTGATGAGAAGGTCTGCTTTCAAGTATCCTATAGTTCATGAATGCATTATACGATTTCAAAGTTCATAGTGGCATTATTCCACGGACGAAATTACAAAGGTAGTGAATGCATTTACCTTTTGTCAAATAAGTCAATAATATGGTGCGAAGATGTACAAAATGTCTACTTATGTTAAAATATCAGATAGCAGAAATACATAGATGACTGCGCCTAAATTATTTCCAAAGATAGATTAGTAAAGCATATCACCATTTGTGTGCGTGTGTGTGGGTAAGGAAAACAAGCAAAGGAAAAGGCCATGTGACGATAAGATCTTCATATTGAGGACGCGAATGTTTGTGGACAGAGAAGATTTGTTACATGACTTTGAAGGAAAAAATATAATTGATTATGGTCTGGGACAATCAGGACATGAAAAGTAACCTTTGGCTTGACATTTTATGCAAGGTACCTGCTTCCCCGATTTACTCCCAAGGGTATCATACAAATCCTCTACAAGGTTAATAGCAAATATGGCCCCTTCTCTGACCGATCCTGTTCCTCTGCATCTAGTACATGCTATTCTCCTCAGATTGCCACATCGTTTGCACAAACCCAATGAGCTGCATTCAATGGTTGCAACATACATGTCAAGTGTGATAGAAATTATAATAAGATCCAAAGGACTATTGTGACTGGCGCGTTTTAGATGAAACTTCACTTTTAACTTGATATCAGAGCCTCTGTAACCAAATAGTTAAGGATTCGATTTTTGGCACATCCCATTCTCTTAGTTCAGTTAAAGCATGTGGTATAACGTGTATTCACACTCTGAACCTAATGAGCTGCAGTCAGGAGGGGAGTGTTAGATGAACTTTCATTTAACAAATTAAACTTTGAGTTGAAATAGTCTTTCATAGTGTAGATCAATCAAATCCATGAATCGAAAAAAATTTGACCACCACGCTATTTTCATTTATTTCTCAGCTCAAACCATTTATGACTATGTGAGCAGTAATAAAACTAAAATCATCAGAAATTACTTCCTCATAATCAAGGTGACTAAGAAAAACACAATACCAGTCATGCAGTCCACCAATAATGATGAATTTATAACTTGAGGGCAGAGACAAACTGATGGAAAGATTAAGCAGGAACTATGATTTAAAAAAAGACATGGCACTTGGCAGGGTCGCTGCATTAAGACCGAATCTTTAGTATGAAGCTAGTGGGATATGAGTGGGAGAGTGAAAAGAAAAGGTATCAGTCCATGATAATGATCTAACACCACTAAGTGCAGAGGTGCACAAAAGGAGGATAAAAGAATCAGAGCTAGCGAAATATGAATGGGACAGTTAAAAAAATATCAGTCCATGATAATGATCTAGCACTACTAAGTGCAAAAGTGCACAAAAGGGGATAAAAGAATCCAAGCTATCAATTGACAAAGCAACTAATGTATTTGGCTGGCATCCAAATCCCAACCAACAAACGCAAGAGAAACAGAAATATAGAAACAACTTGATGAGATTAAATTTTTGAAAAAGGAAATACAGAAAACTACATAAACGCCAAGAGTTGCACAGATAACCCTCTAACAAGAAGGAAGACGTAACAAATATTATAACAATTATGAATGTCAGCTCCCCAAAATTTCTGGCACAGAACTACTATACTTTAAGTTGGCTTTTTTTCCATAGAAAAATTGCCATCAAACATTTGCAACAGTATGATGATATTTTAGAGGAAATCAAAAGATCGGTCAAAAAAATGCATCTGCTTGGTGTAACTGTAAATTCTCTTCTTATGCTGTTAGTGGAAGGTAAGATAAGAAAGGGAAAATCTTTGAAGTACACTACGTGTAAAGGCACCAATCAAGCGGCAAGGATTGGGTTCCCTTGAGCTGCACAGGGCCTTTTCTCTTATTGGATTGATGATGTAATCAGGCTCAGATTATATGCCTTTGGTGATTTTCATTGCCAAAAGAAGAAATTTGTAACTTCTTCAGGGCACTTGTGAGTTTTTTTTTCAAGCCAGGACACTTACAAGATGGTCAGGGAAGAGAAATAGAGAGTTTCATTAAGTAGTGCAGTAAAAGGATTTCCCATACTCTCCCTTATGTACCAAGCTAGATGGCCTAATACATCTCTTTTCAGATTGCCTTACAGGACTTAGTTTTGACCTAATTACTCTTGTAGCAATTATAAAGTTTTAAAAAATGAGTTAGATTAGGTCATGAACTATCTTCACGGACAACCCAGAGGCTTTCATCGCAATCCAGTAACACTGGAGGCAAATTTGACAGGTTGAAACAAAGAAGAGTGCTATCGAAACGCAGTAACCAGTGCGGTATAAAGAAAACAAAAGGCTTATTCAAAGCAGAAACGAGCAAAGTATAGTGCGGAAAAACGACGAGAGAACTCGGTTACCTCCGCTGAGAGGCAGCAAAGAAAGCATCGATTTTGGGGGCCGCGATGGTGGCACAAAAGAGTAGAGTGCCAACACCAAATCCAGCAAGTTCACTAGCAGTAATGTTATCCATTCCCTCGCGCTTAGCTATCTCTCCTCTATCACTTTATTTGAAATGAAAATGGAGATTCACTGCGTTATCATAATGTTGTTGTGGCTTTCTAGCAAGCGGCCTATTAGCTCAGTTGGTTAGAGCGTCGTGCTAATAACGCGAAGGTCGCAGGTTCGAGACCTGCATGGGCCAATATTATGTGTTTTAAACTTTTAATTTTTTTTTTTTGTAAAATACTTATATTTCCTTCAATGGGCTCTAAGTTTACTGGTCGTTCTTGGGCTCCAATGAACTTTGTTCTTAAGTGGGTCATCTATACTAAAAGTTAAAACCTTGGGCGGAGAAAATTACGCAACTCACCTTGAATGCCAATGGTGAGTCAACCATTGAACGAGACAAAGGCCAACAAGATACAGAATAGATACTCATAACTTTCCCCAAAAATAACGGTACACTGCTCAGTTACAATTTTGCAAGTGCAGGAAGAAAAGATTAAAGGCGAAAATTTACTAATAATAACATAAATGCAATCATAAAACGTACAACATAAATTGTGCAGGAAGTTCAGTCGGACATGTATTTTGCAAAGCAGAGGTTGTTGGAAATATCATCGAAACAAGAAGTTGTAATCTGGTTATGAATGGCATTATTTTCGTTGAACTTATTGTCTCCGCCATAACCTTGTACTGTTTCTTCGTCGAGGTTCCATAACGTAACCAACAAGGCTTCATCTTGTTCTACAGTATTTTCAGGCCACGGGGATGGAAAATAATCTTGGTTCATGAAAGGAAAGTAATTATATTGGTCTAATTCCATGGTGGTAACCACTGGGTGGTAGCTGTCTTCTAGAACATTAGTCCCAGCAGAAACGTTGCTTGTAATTTGATTGTTTGACTCTGCATGAGACGATGACAACATGCTGCTTTGCACATCATAGTACTGTTGAGGTTGTTGCTGCTGCTGCTGCTCTTGTTTCATCTGTTTTAGAACTCTTGATCTTCTCTTTTCTTGCCTCTTACTAATACGAGAGGATTTGTCTTTCTTCTTGAAGTGGGTCCTCCAGTAGTTCTTAATCTCATTGTCTGTTCTCCCTGGCAAATATTTTGCTATTGTAGACCACCTGTATGTGTTCAATGTATATAATTATTAATTCCCATATATGGAAAGGGATAGTGAAGTAATAGAGAAACATGATGAACAGTGATATAATTAAATTAATTACTTACTTGTTACCGAGCATAGCATGGATTTCAAATATGATGACTTCTTCTTGAGGTGTTAAGTGACCTTTCTTCAGGCCTGGCTTCAAATAATTCACCCACCTCAACCTGCAACTTTTCCCACTCCTATTTAACCCTGAAACCCCAACTCTTCCAACATCAGCTCTATTCTCCATTTTTCACATGCATTCTCATTTTCACCTTACGTTATTTGGAGGGCAAATGGAACAATATTAATTACCTGTAAACTTGGCCACTGAACTCCATCTTCCTTCACCATGCAAGCTCACATATTCACTGAGCAGCTTATCCTCTTCAAGAGTCCAAGGCCCTTTCTTCCACGCTGTCTTTGAACCCATCATCACAGTAGCTACCATGCTTTTCTTTCACTTCAGGTTTCAGCTGAAATAGTGATATATATCTTATATGTATCTCTCTATATATCTCCAAGGTCTATGTCACACTTTAATTTGCTCAGTCTCTTAGGTACCTATATATAAATAGACACACACTCACACCCTCGCTAGCTTGTGGTTGTTCAAACCTATATATTATATTACTAACATCTTCGAATCCAATTTTAATTTCCACTCGTGCTATGATGTCATGAGCGAGTAATAATATCTATATATCCCTTCATTATTTCTTTTGTTGAAGTGCTTGACAGCTTCAACCTCACCTTCCCAATCAGATGGATCAAGCAAAATCTTGAGTTGCAGTACGGACGTCGTAAATTTAAGTACAAAATATTCAAACAAAATGTCATGTGTTTGTGATGAACACGCAAAAAAGACAATTCAAGGAGAAATATAATCTCTATGAAAACAACAGAAGATGCGGTGTGGTTTGTTGTTGTTTCTTTGAAAGTGGCCTACGAACTAATGATCATCGAACAGGTGGTTCATCAACTCAATCCTCAATTCCATGCCTTTAGATTGCATACATATCTTAATGAGATTATTATATGAAGCTTAGCCACCTTTAGTTTTGTTTTTTGCCAACCTTGGCAGTGTAGTGTACTGCTTAATGCAATTAATCACACATTTGTTTATAGCATAAGATTCCGATTAAGGCAGTAATGGGGAACATGGACTTGTAAATAATGAATCATTTAGCCAACACGTGGCAAACCCTACTGTTTATGGTATCATATTTGATTTGTTAGGACATTGTTTAATTCATGTGATTGTCGTTTTTGCCCATAAATAAGTAGTGATTGCAACTTAATCCATTGTTTAATGTTAATGGTAATTATACGCCAAAAGATAAATAGAGACTTCGAGATCTACTAAAACTTCTTACATCATAGTATATTGGGATGCGAGCTGATTCGAAAATGCCGAAAGAAAAAATATAATTAATTAAAATCATAAGTCTTCTTTTAGAAGAATTCCATTTCAAGCTAAGGTAGACGACTAGCCAGGTGTATGTGCAAAGAAAGAGGAATTAACATGACATATATATAAATCATATGCATCAAATAATTTCTTAAAATTTTGAAACTTTGAGAGATGTGATGATTACTCAACAATATCAACCGACTTTAAACTTAATATTCTATGAAGAGGGATCAATCCAGATGTTTGGCCCAGTTTTTGTTGGGAGTTCTTTTAATTTAGCAGTAAGCATGTGACAGTATTATATAATTAAATAAACTTCTCCAACTCTATCTATCAGGAAAGTATATATTTGAAGATTATAGCTAGCTATTGACTGACATGATTGATGCATGACCTATTATATTCAGTGAGTGAATCAGCTTCTCCCACATGTATTGATGATGATAACTATATGATGTGTGTCTGAGTGTGTTCCTATACGAGAAAGCCCCACCAAGAATTCATTTAGATTTTGTTCTAAAAAAAGTGTACTTCTAGAATGTTTTGTTGCTGTGATAAATATATTTAACTTTTAATTAGGTAATGTTTGCCATGAGCTTTTGCATTAACTTGTCTAAATGCGTTGTAACTATTGACTCCCTAAGTTTTGTTGGGTTAAGTATTGACTCCTTATACTTAAATAATTAGAAAAGAAATCCCCACTGGTGGCTCGGTTCAAATTTATGAACTATTTTTGGAAAAAGTGTAATTTTTAAGAAGTTTACTTGTTGCAGGGGAAGTTTCATTTGTTTCAATTTTATAATTCCTAATTCTTCTAACTATTCTTTAGTAGATAATATAACATATATCCTTTAGTGATAAAAATATATCTTTTTAAATTGTCTGGCAAAAATATATCTTTTTAAATTGAATTTTAATTTATTTTACACCATTTTTAAGGATAAATTTGAAAATGAGGTACAATAAATGTTACTTAATTAGTTACTTCTATAGTCATGACTTCTGAGAAAAACATGAGACTTGACTTCTTGAGATATTATAGCTTTTAGCGAACCAAGTGATATGAAATTCACTAGTTTCTTTTTTTTTTTTAGTCACAAGCACATAGGTATTTCATGAGTTATAAGTGAAATCAAACCTGCGACTCTCGTTTATAGGGGAATATCTATACCATTAGGTTACAAGGTGTCTGATAAATTCTCTACTTTATGAAAAATTTAACTTTACCTTGTCTCTTTACTCACTACCAAAAAAAAAAGGATAATTCGTAGCGGTGCATTTATAGCGGTTTTAAACAACACCACTACAAATATGTAACGGTATGCTTCGCACCAAGTGGCTTGTGGGTTAGGGAACACGATTTGTAGCGGTTTACAAGACATAACCGCTACAAATTTTGGCACCAAACCCGCGCCAAATTTGTCACGGTTATTTTTTAGAGGTTAGTCTATATTAACTGCTATAAATGTGGCGCCAACTTGATGCGAAACTAGCGCTACTATTGTGGCGGTTCTTTTGTAGCGGTTATAAATAACCGCTATAAAATTTAACTCATATTTATAACAGTTACAGTGTATAACTGCTATAGAATGCATTTAAAATAAATATTTATTAAAAAATAAATAAATAAAATATTTATAGCGGTTTATATTTAAAAACTGCTACAAAATATAAATATTTGTAGCTGTTAAATGGATGAAACTGCTACAAAGTGATACATAACTTTGTAGCGGTTTGACAAACAAAACCATTACAAATTGAACATTTAAAATTTGAAAAATTTTAATTCCCCCCCAACGGTTATGAATATTTGTAGCGATTTTTCAATATTAACTGCTAGAAAGTGTTCATTTAAAATTTGAATATTTTAATTCATGCCACCAATCATGAACATTTGTAGCGGTTATAACAAAAAAACCGCTACAAAATGTTGCACATTGAAAATTTGAATTTTAAATCTTGTCAACGGTGGTGAAAATTTGTAATGGTTTTTATCGTATAACCGTTACAGAATACATTTGAAATAAATATTTATAAAAAAATAAATAAATGAATGAATTTTTAACCGTTTTTATATATAAACCGCTACAAAGTATAAATGTTTGTAGCGGTTTTACAAACAAAACCGCTACAAATTGAACATTTGAAATTTAAAATATTTTTATAAAAAAAATCAGACAAATATTTGTAGAGGTTATCAAAACCGCTACAAAATCAAATAAAACCGCTACAAGTGTGAAATATTTTTATAAAAAAAAATCAGACTAATATTTATATGGGTTATGAAACTGTTACAAAATCAAATAAAACCGCTACAAATAATGTCACATAAACCGCTATGATTTAAAGCATTTAATTGTCTCAGGTTAAATCAAAATAAACCAAATTATGCAGTGAAGGGCACAACTCGGATCTTGTTCTCTTGAGGAGCCTTTTATTTAATTCATAATCTAAACTAAGTGACAAAAACATTAAGACGAGTTTTAAATTGATTTTTTTTTCTTTTTAATAATGAAAAATAACCTAGACTACTATTTTTTGGGTTTTTGAGAAATTGTTGAGATAATTAATAAAATTATGATTTAAACAAATTGATGATGAATGCTTCTTGAAAAAATGGAATATAGGTTATCCTTGCTCAAAATGATTTGAGAGTTAAACTACTCACTAAGTCAAAAATCAAACCTTAACAACTCGCTAAGTATAGTAATATTAATTAGTAATTACTCCTAGAACTCTAGCTAGACAATTACTTCTTAATACACTATTCAATACAACTTAGTGAATAATTTAGAATTGGATTTATGCAACTTATTTCTCTATACAATGAACACTCAACTGAGATATTCAAACAAGATTAAAGCAGTCATAATACTCATTCAAACTATAAAAGAATAGCACAATCACATTAAACAAAAAAAATATAGAAATTCAAATCTCTAACCACACTACTACAAAAATAGATATTAGTGGTGCACCTTTTGTGATACTTCTTTAAAGAAGTGTCACAGCTTCTTTCTAGATTTTTAAAATTTTTATTTAAAAAAAACACTTTAGGTGGCGCTTCCTCAAAGAAGGGCCACAGCTGCTTAGTGATATTAGGTGGCGCTTCCTTAAAGAAGCGCCACCTAAGGTGTTTTTTTTTAGAAAAAAAGAAGTAGAAGTTGTGGCGCTTGCTTAAGGAAGTGTCACAGCTGCTACGTATTTTGTGTGGCACTTGGCTTAGGAAGCGCCACACAAGGTAATTTTTTTTTAAAATTATTCTCTCTCCTGTAATCTAGTTCTATCACATTTATCCTTAGTATCCATTCCCCATCTAACACGTGTCATTACTTCTTATCCTCCAAGTCCTCACATTTTCTCCTTCTCTTCTTTTTATCACTCATCACCGTCTCCACTTCGATCGCTACTTCCTCTTTATTCTTTTGCCAATCATTACCTTTGTGAGGATTTTCTTTTGAAAAATTTGTGGTCTGTTAGATTTTTACATATATAAATAATAGATCTTCAATCGCTTTCCCTTCCCTGAATCTTATGAAGATTATAACACTTCCTTCCTTCGCACACGCACTCTCTCTCTCTCTCTCTCTCTTTTCACTTGTTTCTTCTTCCATTATTTTTATATTAAGTTTCGAATTTTAGATCTGCGTCATCCAACTTAACATTAGCCACAAAGTAGTAACTTACCAGTTTATTTTGAATAATAGTTTCTTACTATTATGTTGCATATGTTTCTACAAGAAAAGAAATCTTTGGTTTTTAATGACGGAGGGAATGGTGTTCGTATTATTTTATCAATTGCAGCGTTAATAAAGAACGTTCATATTTATTTTCATGTTTCCTACTTTTAATTGTTTTAATTTTTCTTGATGAAGAATGCTTCTGCAATTTCTTTTCTCATTTTATTCCTGAAAAAATTATCCTCATTTTTATATGCTAAAAAATAAATGAGATAAAATTAAATGTTATTATATATAAGTTGTATTTATTTAGTAGTTATAATTTTTAATTGTTGTAGTAATTATTAACATTGATGATTTGCATAAATAAAATAATTATTTGTTTTAACACTTGTATTTTACTTAATAGTGATTTTGTTAATTAGTTATTTGGTAATTTTTTACATTTTGTTGTGAATATGAAAATGCATTTAAAGTGTGTTATCAACTACAATTATGGAGTTCTTTTGATAAAAAAAAATAATTATAAGGTTTTAAAATAAAAATACGAAAATAATTTTTAAAAAAAAAATACTTAGGGTGGCGCTTGCGTGAAAAAGTGCCACAGGAAGTTATATATTTTTTAAAAAAATAATTATTGACTTCTTGTGGCATTTTTTTAAGAAAGCGAAGTTTTTTTTTTAAATATATATATATATATATATATGTTGTGACGCTTCCAAGCGCCACAGTTTTTTTTAGTGGTGTCTTGATATATGGCATTTACTAAGTGCCACAGATAATTCAAATATAAGCGCCATAGCTTTTTTTTTTTTTTTGTAGTAGTGCGCCACATAATTCAATCTAAATCACAATTATTCAATCAATTCTAAGATAAATAACTCGCAATCTCAGTAAATTAACCACATAACATAAAATCCTAATTTAGAAAATCTGTTACACACTTAAATAAAAAGATTAAAATAAATAACTCTTCTAAATGTATCTTTGGAGCTCAAACCAATCTTCTATCTCTAAGAAACAAAAGAATTTAACCTCATAGAATATATTTTTCAGACCTCAAGAAATCCATGAGAATTGAGATAATGGAAGGAGAAGAAGATGAACGTGATGGTGGTTGAATGAGGTGTTGGTGAAGATCAGTGATGGCGTCTCTTCTCTCCGTCTCTCGCGTCTGCTGCGTGTGTGCGTGCGTCTCGTTCTCGTCTGTGGCTCACGATGATTCTGCTCCTCCTCCCGTCTCTGGTTATGTGCGTGAATGTCTCTTCTGCAGCTCCGTTCTAGTTCTCGCCTGTGGCTGCTGCAAGGTGCTGATGGATCCAGATCTACCGCAAGAAAATTCTAGAGTCCCCTTTTATTTTTTTGCTATATAAAATCTAGGCCAAAACCCTTTAAAGTTGAGGTAAAATCTTTTCAGATTATATTCAAATCAGATTTGCCCCAAATTCTGTATACATGGACCGAAAAATCAGTTTCAAAGGTCTAAGACGCTGATTTTCGTATATTGGGACCAAATTCGAGTATTGGATATTCCGGGTACTTTTCTGAAATCTTATCTTATAGCCAATTGAATCAGTTTCCACGGAGATTTTCGGAATTTTGGATCCAACTGGTAGTTTGGAATTTCAGGGTGCTTTTCTGTAACTGTCTCTGATCTTTTCCCACCTGAAATGACAGCTCATATTACAGAAATGACCCTTCTTTCTGTCAGAATTCCCTTGTAGCCACATGCAGAATTTATTTTCGGTTTCAATCCTTGAAAATCTTTACTTTTTGGTCCCTCAACTCCTACTTTTCCAATATGACCTATAATTCAAATCAATATCTTGTAATATCTTCATTCAAAATTCAAATTTTAAGGAGTGATCACAAGACTATAACAAATATACCTTTTTAATATTTATTTCATATAATCACCTTTAATTCAATTTAATCATAATAAATGTCATTTAGCCCAAAAATTAATGATAAAATCCCTAATTAAGATATTAAATATCATGATAAAATTGGGATATATCACGCTACAAAACTTGTCACATTAACCGCTACAAGCGCTACACAGATCCCTATAAATACCTACAGCACACTTCATTTCAAACACTCCTCCATTTCTTTCAACCTTTCTTCTCTTTCGTTTTCTCTCATCTGAAATTTTTTTTAAGATCCAAAGAGCTGAGTAAGGTGATCAAATATAGTCAAAGAAATTTCAATTCTTTGATTTCAACATTTTTTCTCTTCTCATAATATGTATACTTAATATCTGCGCATTCTCAATAATATTATCTATATAAAATTTATACTTATCTAACTTAATTTAATCATTTTTTATAAATAATAACGATATTATTTAAGTTACTTAAATAATAAAATATTCAATACAATATTATATACAATATTAAATAATATTGTATATTAAATAATTGTATAATTTTTTTAAAAAAAATTGCTAAAATTTTGTAGCGATTTTAGAACCGCTACAAATTTAAACTCAAAATAATATTAAATTTTTGACGTTACTTTCAAAATTCCCATTTGAATTTAGTAACGGTTTTCTAACTGCTACAAAATTGAAACCAAATTTTCATTTTTTATTTTCCGCCATGTGAAATTATGGCGCAAACATTTGTAGTGGCTTAATAACCGCTACTAAATTTGTACCAGTTGTGTTACATGAGTAGCGGTTGTTGTAAACCGCTACAAATATGTTTGTAATAATGGATTTTGTAGTGGTTTTTACAACCGCTACTAATATCAATTATAGTAGTTAAAACTGTTACTAATATATATTTTTAATCGCTACTAAATTATAATTTTTTTGTAATGACTTATTTTACTTCCAATCAGACGACACCTTATTATATATACCTAATTATTAGAATATAAGTCTTACGTTGACTAACTCAATTTAATAGTACTTGCCTCATAATTACATACCTTTCATTTATTTGTATTGATCAATATGGGGCTTATTTTCTAATATTCTTTTTACTTCGTCTTGTGCTCTCTTTTTTTTCAATTCTTTTTTTTTTTTTTTTGCTTTGCCTGGTTTGTATTTTTTTAGTCTGAAGCTTTAGGTCCGCAATATTTTTCTTTTTACCTGATTTTTGTAATATTCATGTTTTGTTCCTATATTTTTTCTTCTTCATCTATTTTTCTTCACTTATCTTTTGCATTAATCGATTTGAGACTTATATTTAAAAATAATTATTACAAACTAGGTCATGGAAGGATTATTTTTAATTAAATCATGTGCTTCCATGTTGTTCGATGCTGAATTCCCTACAACAAGAAGGAAGGGAAGTCAAATGAAAATGGGATATGGGCGATTCAAAATTGTGCTGGTCAAGCAAAAGAAGATAGCTCTGAAGATATTGGATGATTACAAGACAACTTTCTTTTCTTTTCCTTGTTATTTTTTTTTTGTCAAACTGTTATGAATAATTTATATTTGATACTGATGTGAATTGATATCAATGCAAAGAATTTAGGTGGCCGTATCGATGATAATGATTGTAACTAAACTTTTGCCTGCTGCCTGTTCCCATAGATGAAAATCAATTTTCTATTTGTTATTACTCTGAGGATTAATGGCGAGTACATTTGGAATTTGATAAATCCAAAATAAAAGACCCTATAATAGATAAAGGAGTTGACAAGGTATACGATATAATATATTCATACACTCTCTTATCTTTTTATAACATTAGTAATGTTTGATGAATCCTTGAACTTTGTTCATATTCTACCACCCCCTTAATTATTATCGAAATCAGTTTTAATTTCATTCATGTATTTCTCAGGTTAAAACCTGTATGGTGGCTCAAGAGGAATGAAGCAGCAAAATTAATTTTTTTTCCTTAGTATTTTTATTTTTTATTGGTAGGATAAAGTTTAGGTAAATTGAATCTTGGGGTTCACTAAGGCTAAAACATGTCTCTGAACTCAAAAAACACTTATAAAAATATTTATAAATAACCTACCAACAAAGTCCTCAAATCAGGAGCGGAATTTGAACTTACAACTTTAATTTATGAGTCAATTCATTACCAATTGAACCAATCTTTATTGGAAGTATTTTTCACTTTCAAGATATGGAAACTTGTGCTTACTAAGTGCGTCCAGAAACTAACACTACTATAAAAGAGGGATTTAAAAGCGTTTATTTTAACAAATACTATGGCATTTAAAAAACGCCAAAGCTTTCAGTGCCATTAAAAATACTTATGGTGCTTCTTGAATTTATAGAAACGCCATAGATTAGTTTTCAAAATTAAATTAATAAATAAACATTTATGACACTTGTAGTAAAAACGCCAAAGGAGAAATGAAACCTCCTTTGGCACTTGTTCATAAAGCGCCAAAGGAGGTCTCCTTTGGCGCTTTATGATCAAGCGCCAAAGGAGGTGCTTGCCACTTGTTAAAGAAGTGCCAAAGGAGGGTGTCCTCCTTTATTTTTTTTAATAATTTTTAATAATTTTATTTTCTTGATAAAACACGTAAATTAACTTTAAATGAGGGTATGTCTTTTTTTATATAATTTTTTTAATTATTTTCTTTTCTTGATAAAACAAGTAAATTACAATACGATGGTAAAAAATGTAAAACATTAACTACAATGATTTGTATTACAATAAAATCACTACAATATTATTATATTTGCAAACTTAAAAATTAAAAAACTAACAATTTATAGGAAGTTTAAGTAGACAAAGTTGAAACTTTAAATCAATACCTGAAAAATAAAAAATATAAGCAAACATATAAGAGTTATTACAGATTTTAACCAAAAAGAAAACATGGATCAAATGTTTAAAAAACAACGCTTACAAGTTAGGAATATCCTACTTCTACATGCTGCCATCAAAGAGAGGAAGGAGTGTGGATAACGAATAAGAAAAGCTAGTAGACCAATGAAGTGGGAGAGTAATTGATCGAACTTATAGGAAATGACAAGCGGGAGAGCGATAATGGCGGGATGTCAATGGCGGGGTTTTTAAATTTTGTAAACTGGGGAAGTTTTGGCGCTTCATAAAAGAATGTCATTGCTTCCCATTTTCAAAATAAAATTTAAAAAAAAAATGGAAGCTTTAGCGCTTCTTTAGGAAGCGCCAAAGCTTCTATTTTTTTTTTATTTTTTCAATATGAAGTTTTGGCACTGTGTTTATGTAATTGGTTAGTTTAACTATATTTTATGTGTTGATTCCTTTTCTAACAATGGTCAAGTATATACTACTTTTACGCTTCATTATAAAAAAATTTGATGAATTTCATGGAGCTCACTCAGTTTTACGCTTCATTATAAGTGTAAGTTAATACTAGTGATAACAATATATTCAAGCAGATAATTTAATTTGGATCTATAAAAAGAAAGAGCAAAAAGTATGACAAACATATCATATAACTTTACGTTGATTGTAACTATTAAACCTTTAACAATGATAAATGTATAATAATATAATGACCCAAGTGAAAAAAAAAAAAACTTAATTTAAATTTACTTTATAGCTAGACACACACACAATCGAAGAAGCTGACTGAACCTTTTTTTTAAAAAAAAAACATAGGAAGCTTTGGCGCTTCTTTAGGAAGGGCCAAAGCTTCCTATAAGAAGCTTTGGCGTTTCCTTAGGAACGCCAAAGCTTCCTATTATAATATTTCTTTTTTTTATTTTAGTTTTTTTTTGTATGTGACCTTTTAAAAAAAATTAAAAATACATAAGAAGCTTTGGCGCTTCCTTAGGAAACGCCAAAGCTTCCTATATAAATTTTTTTAATATTACATGGAAGCTTTGGCACTTTATTAGGAAGCGCCAAAGCTTCCTATTTTCATTTTTTTTAAGCTTCTAATTCTTTTTGATATGTGGTCTTTTTTAAAAAAAAAAAATTATGAACTTCAGGGAGCTCACTCAGTTTTACGGTTCATTATGAGTTTAAGTTAATACTAGTGACGACAATATATATCCAACCATTCGTTCAAGTAGATAATATTGGATGTATAGAAAGAAAGAGCAAAAAAGTATGGTAAACATATCATATAGCGTTATGTTGATTGTAACTATTAAACATTTACCAATAATAAATTTATAACAGTATAATGACCCAAATTAAAAAAGAAATTAATTTAAATTTTTTTTAAAAAAAAAACCTAATGTAAATATTATCGGCATATTACAGGGACTCGTAACCAGTTAGAAAGAAATTAAACTTCTTTTACAAAGCATACACAGGACTATAGGAAGATTAAAAAGAAAGGAAAAAATAATATATTAAACTTCCTATTATATATATATATTTAAAAAAAATATAGGATGCTTTGGCGCTTAGTAAGGAAGCGCCAAAGCTTCCTATTATATTTTCTTTTTTTAAAAAAAAAATATAGGAAGCTTTGGCGCTTCCTTATAAAACGCCAAAGCTTCCTATTGTTTTAAAAATAAAAATTTTGAAGGCCTTGTTTGGCGCTTGTTCAGGGAAGCGTCATGCAAGGTTAACGTCAATTATGACGTTTATAATTGTAAGCGCCAAAGCTTCTAAATAATTTTGATTTTAAAAAAATAAATAACTATCTTTGGCGCTTCATTAAAAAAAAATGCCATAAAAGTCACGCCACTAAAATCCTTTTTTGTAGTAGTGTAATTAATTAACATTCTCACTAACTTGACAAATTGAAGTGATGTTTTGTTGTAAATATACGATAGTCTAGATATTGTGCGTGCACATGTGTTTAATTTTCAAGATCAAACATAAACCTAATCTGCCCTTGATCAACATGTGCTTAATTTTCAATTACTGTATCATTTAAAAAAGCTTACTAGTATTATCATATTTTTCGGAATTGGACACATATAAGGGACAATAATAAAGGAGCATGTCTTACATACATGTATATTGCCATTGACAATGGTTTTTTATTCATTAAAAGACAATTATATATAAGATAAAAACATATTACAATACAGAGTGTATGTAGAGACTAATATAAGAAGGAAAAAAACTTTATAAGCAGTATGGGAATGACTAAAGGAAATCAACACATTAAAAAAAGAAGGTAATAACAACTGAAAATCCTGCCAAATATTGATCTAGGGTTAGAAAGAGATTATTGCTTAAATTTGTAGAATTGTTTCTTGATGCATATGGTATTAAGATTTTCATATTAAGTCATGAGTCCATCTGAAGTCTCACATCAGTTGGAGAGGGAACAAAAAAGACACCTTATAAGGGTTCAAATACCTCATCTCTAGACGCGTTTTAAAACCGTAAAAGGTGATTGAACCTCAAATCAGACAATATCGAAAGTTAGGCATGATATATTATAATTGGTATCAGAGTGAAGTTCAATGTAGGTGGAGTGTGAAGTCCCACATAGGTTGGGGAGGGAAATGAAAGACCTCTTATAAGAATCGGCACGCTTTAAAACTGAGAGGAACAAAAATTATAAATAAGGATTTGACAATTACAAATAAAAAAAAATCTCAATTACAAGTTATGAAACTTAATTATCACTTATCCAGTAATAAAAAAATTTCCTTATGTACAATTACAATTGAATCGATACTTGTAATTTATCTTAAAAAGAATTTACAGAAACCCAAATGTCATTAATTCATTATTTAATTGTTGGTATTTCTTTCCCCCCCTGAAAACTTATCCGACTCTGCTGGAAAAAATCAATGAATGAAAAACCGGACCGGACCGGCCGGTCCGACCGGAAAACCGGTGAACCGGTCCTCAGTCCGGTCCGGTTTGCTGTTTTAGAGAGGGGGGAGTTCGAACCGGTGGGAACCGGTTGAACCGGTCCAAAACCGGTCAAACCGGTGGGTCACTGGTTCAACCGGTTTGCTGCTTTTTTTTTTTTAAATGAGATATCCAGTTCAAAAAAAAGCTGAAAAAGAAAGAAAACCATAGATTTAGACCGATATACATACAATCTATAATATTTTACTAAATTATAAGAACAAATTTTAATTTTAAGGCTACAAAATTAAAAAATAAAAAGAATAAAAGAAAAAATATTATATATTATATACATATAATATATAATATTTTAGTCAATTAATTTTATATGATTCAAGTAATCAAATCTAATATAATCAGTTGATTTTATCTATAGAAGTTTAAGAATATATTAATATATATATTGTTACTAATAATTGGTAATATTTTAATATGACCGGTTCGACTACCGGTTTGATCACCAGTTCGACCCCGGTTGAACCATTAACCCTTGAACCTGTTCCGTGACCGGTTCATTGACCGGTCCGGTTTTTTGTTCCTTGGAAAAAATAATAAAATAGGAGGGTGGGGCCGGGCGAAGGCACGCGATGGTGCCTAATTAGATTAGTACGATCATAGTCATGTCAAATGATCAATGTGTCCTAACATGTTTTGAGGGCCATGTTGTTGAATGAATTATATTATATAGACAAACTCTGATCCACCCAAGTAACTTCAACTGCGTATATATTGTTGTCATTCCCCATAACTTGTTTCAAATCTACATAAACCCTGCTTGTCAAAAACACACTTATTTATGTAGGACCTTTTTAATTAACTGATTTAATTAGATTAAGAAAGATTGATAAGTTAATCAATTATAATAATTTGGCATGATTTTACTAAAACACCCTTATTAAGAACAATATATATCAAATTTACGTGATCCAATAGTGTGTGTGAGAGGGAGGGGCACACGGGTTTGGACTTAAGCTTCACCCCAAGCTTGTTACCCAACCTGGTGTGTACTTTTGGTATATTGGGGCACCTGAATGTTTGGGCAGGATTAGGCTCACCGCAATGGGATTTAAAAAATATGATAAATAATCTTAATCGTAAATGAAAAATATAATAATCAACATTCAAGATACATTTTTTTTTTGTAAAACTAATAATAGGATCAAAAGTAATCGCTTTTAAAATCATATATACTTGACAATTATATATTAATTATATTTGCATAATATGAAGTTAAAGAAAAAATCAATTTAAAATTTTGAAAGAGATTAGAAAAGTGTTCATGATGATTACCATAAAAGGCAATAAATCACCTGAAAAATAACAAGAAAATAATGTTATGAAACTATAATTTTTAACAATATTTATGTGTCACACGTGCTTGGGCAGGGTTTATTCATGTGGAGTTTATTTTGACTGCTTCTTTTCAAGAATTTATCATCCAGTGCCTTCTACAATCTACATGTAGAAGTTTCCTTCGTGTATGGGTATTTCTATTCTCTTGAAAGGTACGATCAAATGGCACCACAAGCAACACGGTTATAATCCTACAATATTCCTCCCCCACGCTATCTGATTTCCTTTCTTTGATAGCAAAATCTAGTTCTTGTTGGAAAAGGACATTAAGAACCTTGGCTTGCTACATCCCAAAATGTCTCGATCCGTTGAAAATTTCAAGTGCAAACTTCGCATTGGACACAATTTTTGTCAAAAGCGAAGATGCTAACAACAAATTGTTGACATTTGATGCGGATTCTTAATCTATTTATCTGTCATTTCTACTCCAGATACTATTTAATAGCTGCCAATGTAAAAACCCAAAGTAATTCTTTTCTGATGGGGAAATTCAGACTATGTTGCAACCATAGGGCATAATCAGACAAAACCTTGTCTCTAATACCAATTGTTGTAGACGCGGAATATATATAGTGCAAGTAATTATGCTAAAAAATCACAATACTAGAAAACAAAGTTTTTAGACGTAATTTAATGTTATAATAAATCACAACTACTATATCTAATAATGTAACACCCCAAATTTTATTCATCAAGAATGTATTGTAATTATTTAATATATTCAATAAAATGGTGAATATTCATAGCTATATGAATTAAATATTGGAAATTTAAAGGTAAATAGTGCTTCCAGTTAAATCGTCTATGAAGCAATGAGTTTGTCATGTAGTTTTGGATGACCAAATGATGACAAAAATTTATGAAATTTTCTAGAATATAAATAGACATTCTAAGATTTAATTTGATAGGTCACATGAATCATTTCAAGCTATATACAAAAAGTTATGAATTTTTGAAATTAGCCCAGAAAAACTGCCTATTTTCTGGAACAACATCTAAAGAATTTAATTCTGAGAATTTTGTGCTTCCAATTGTCAAAAGACTATATTTTTCTTTGAAACTAAACTCAATAAGAGTTCTATAGCCTTAGGAATCACTCCAATACGGTATCTACAAATTTAGTTATGATTTTTCAAATTTTGAGCAGAAAATCTGTCGAAATTTCCAAATAATCCGAAAATGAAGGAAAACTAAAGGATAAATTCATATAAGCTTATTTCTCTTCCTCCTATGGACTTGGACGTGTTTGAGAGCTGACTAAAGAGGAGGGAATATTAGTCACATGTTAATTGGCCTTATGATATCACATTACATGTAGTTAGAGTCCAATTAGCTTTATGTACACAAAAGTACAAGTTTAGAATTTTGGGTAATTAAAAATTAGAGTAAAAATAGGATAAGTCATAAAAAGCTATTTCCTTCATCTTCCTCCTCCCAAAACTGACGCCTAGCTCAAAGAGGGGGGGGAGTGCTTTGGATTTCTAGAGAGAAGGAAGGAAAGAACTTGCAAGGTAAGTTGATTCCTTTGGTGAATTAGCTCCTAACTTGTGTGATCCCTCCTCTAAGCTTGTTTTCTACATGGTTTAAGGTGTTTGTGAAGCAAAATTTCAGTGTTTGCGGGGCTAGGGTTTCAATCAAGAAGAGAAGAGCAAGAAGGAAGCAAAGGTGACTTCCTAAACTTCAATCTTTGGTTATTATTGCTATTGTGGTTAGTTTAATCGGTGGATTTCTTACTGTATTGTTTGGATTGTGAAATTTGGGAAACGTTGAACCCTAGACATTATGCTGCCCAAATTTAGTCTAAATGGTGTTTAGAATGTAATTAAATAGTTAATAAAGTAATTAGGAGTAAAAAGGAGTAAGTATGCGGAGTCAAAACTCAAAAACCCCAAATTTTCTCAGAGAATCTTGGGTTTCAGCCAGAGCAAGACCAGGGGGTTAGGGATGGATTTTTGATAATCTGATAGTTCCATGGTGTTCAGGAGGGACAATTAATTGGGGTTATAGTTGATCATTTTTCCAGAAAAGCCCTAAAAAAAATAATGACCAAAACGTCGCTGAAACCCTAAATTAGAGGATGCCAAGGGCATTTTTATCTTTTAGAAGTGAATTTGATAATTCTAGGGTTGGAAACGGATTACTTGGGCAAAAATATGCCAGAATAGCCCAAGTCAAAATTTTGGGAAAAGTACGATCGAACCAAGGCCGGTCTCGGTCCCTATGGGAATTTTGGTAATTTTTCACTATAGACTCATATAACCACTAAAAACACTATAGAAGTGCCTAAAATAGTACATGAATTGGTTTTAACCTAGTTCTTATACATTTGACATTTTAGGGTCGAGTTGAGAGCCTAAGTTGTTGGCACGCAAATCGTGGTACGCATTTTGAGGTGCAAAAGACTTGAGGTTATGACATTATCCTTCATACATTATGCCGTAATTCATATGATTGTGTATGCCATTGTTTGTGCTTTCATTAATTAACATGGTCTGCCGAGAAGGGGCAGTCAGTGCGAGAAGTGCACTATTACCTGGTTGTTGAGTAACAATCCAACCAAGGTACACGGATAGTGGTGGTGAACCCCTATCCTATGTATACATACATTTATATTGTTCATTAATTGGTGTATACATGGTGCATAACATATCTACTTCCCGCATTTTATATGAACGATAGTATGTTGCTACTGGGATTCCTCAGAATCTCATTCTTTTTCATCAATGACAATGTGCCAGTGGGAACCAGCAGATCCAAAAGTAAGGTGAAAGACATGGGGAACTGATGGTCCGGATCCCTAGATAGGGCTAGTGGTTATATATAGTCTTATTTTGGACATTTTGGATATTTTGTGTAAATTTGTAAATATTATCGAACCCTGCGCGGTTGATGTCTGTCTGTAAACAAATACTCTTATAAGTATATTTATACCTTTTTTGCATGTCAGTGAAACTATGCCTTATTACTCTACGCATATCGAAATGGAAACGGGTGTTGACAAATAACAGCTAATAAATAAGACAATAGCAAAAGAAATACCAGAATTTCATTTCATTTCAAATCATTACAAGTGAAATAATATAAGAAAGAGGGAAATACAAAGTGCCTTAAAGAATGAGACACTACAAAAACATTGTGGTTTAGTAGCAGTTAAAGAGGTGTCTTTGTAACGGTTCTAACCTCTACAGACAACAGTAGTAGCGGCTGCAAAAAGCATTACAAAATCCACTGTTACAATGGGATTTATAGTGGTTTAATAGAACCACTACTCACATAATACCATCGCTATTGAATTTGTAGTGGTTCTTTCTAACCGTTACAGGATGCGCATGTAGAAAACACATTATCTGAGAAGATTGTAGCAGTTAACAAATCCGCTACAAATGTTGGCGGCACAATTTCTCGTGGTGGGAAATGAAAATTTGGCTTCAATTTTATGGCTTTTTGAAAACTGCTATTAAGTAGAAATTGGAATTTTAAAAAATTGGTGCCAAAACCTTTGTAGCGGTTATTAAACCGCTACTAATATAGGATGAAATTCCAAAAGTAGCGTAAAAAATGTAATCCGATTTTAAGTTTAACTTTGTAGTAGTTTTAAAACCGCTACAAAATGTTGGGAAAATAAAAAATAATAACAATATAATAATTTGAGCCCATTGTTATAATATTGTATTGAATAGTTTATTATTTAAATAACTTAATTGATAGTAGCTATTATTTGAGAATAATGATTAAATTAAGTTAGATGAGTATAAACTTTATATAGGTAATATTGATAATGTGTAGGTAATAAGGACTTATTATGTTATCTACTAGATGTTGATCATTATGGAACGAATATTGAAAATTTTGAGGAAAAGTCCTTAAATTTCATAACAAAAGAAAAAAATAATTAGCATCAGTATTATAAGAAGGAAAAAAATGTTGAAATCAAAGAATAAAATTTTTTTTACCATATTTGATCACCTTACTCAGCTTTTCAAAAAAAATTCCCAGATGAGAGAAAATGAGAGAGAAGAAAGGTGAAAAGAAATGAAGGAGTGTTTAAAATGAGGTGTGATGGGGGTATTTATAGGGATTTTCGTAACGCTTGCAGCAGTTGATATTTGTAGCGGTTTATGTGACATTCTTTGTAGTGATTCCACATTTGTATCGATTTTGTGACCACTACAAAAATTGGTTTGAATTTTTTTTAAAAAAAATAAATTAAGGTTTATAAGAACAAAAGCATAATTTGTTTAATCATTCTTAGTCGCCATCCCTACAAAAATTGTGTGGAGAAAATGTTAGTTTGGTATTATTTATAGAAAAATTTAATTTAAATAATGTGAACTTATAAAAACGTACTGAACTATAGGTAAATTGTCATCGCCTTCAGGGAAGAAGTTTTCGAAATTAGAGGGCTAGAATAGCTCACTCTCATAGACTATGTTATCACCATTACTCATGTCTTAAAGGTCCTGAGCTTTAAGTAAACCACCATGTTCTAATCCCTGTGCCTCTTGTCCTCGACATAATAAACTTAGTGTGCTTCTGAGGTAAGAATATATTGCTCATCATCTTCAGATTGACTAATGTGAATTGGCCAAGAGAAAATTACTGATGTGATGCCGAAATAGTCAGTTGTGAGTCCCCGGGAAGTTGTCGCATTTGCCTCCAAACACTTGAACAGCATCACGGTGAAAAAGTCTTGGTAATTTAGTTCGATGACATCAAGAAGTTTTTTATAGTAAGGGACACCTCCGAATTGCATATTATCGTCATTGCTGCTCGCATAACTCCTTGTCCTAAAGGTGCCATAAACACCTGAATCGAGTTTGCAATCCTTGATCTCGTGCAATCGTGCAAAACTTGAAACCATTGACATTGTATGTTGTAAACCTTTCTGCATGGTCAAGAGGGCCGATTGCGAGAGTTCTGAAATCCGATGAGTGTGGGTTGTGGTCATTCAGTATTCTACATGCAAACCAACTTGGAAATTCTCTGTGGACCTTTTTGTCAACTTCGGAGGATGTCTGTATAGGGATCCTGAGTTAACACTTCACATGACTTCTGAATTCCTTGCAATTAATTATGGGAAGACGATCATGAAATGTAAGGAAAGATATAGAATAACATATGAGTATATAATTCTTACTAAAGGAAGAGTTCAACTTAAGTGCAATTAATCAAGACATGTCCATGTGCTTACAACTTCTCAGTTGCTATTAGTTTTAAGTTCTCACTTCCTCCAACTGGTTTACCAATAAGAGCAATTGACAACTCTCTTGATGATGGCTTAGGTTTAGGACAATCGTCTACAAGAGGTGGTCGGTTGAAAACCGTCTCAATGTCATCAAAGTACCTTGAGTAGAAATAAAGGATCCCATCCCCTATATAACCTTTAGCTATAGAACCTTCTGGCCACGTCTTATTCCTTACATAAGATTTCAATTTCCCAAGAAACCTATAAAGTAAAGAAGGAAAAATGATATCAAATGATGAAATGGGAAACTAGCAAATTTAGAAAGTAATGTTGACGCACATATGTAAAATAGGCACCTCTCAATAAGATACATTCATCGATATTGAACTGGGTCAGCGAGCTTTGTTTCATGAACAAGGTGGACTGTCAGGTGAACCATCACAGTGAAAAAGGATAGAAGAAAGATAATCTCCAAATGACAAACCGTAAGAATGATTTTGGACTGTAGCTGATCGAGCTCCTCAACGATCAAAATCTTAGAACACAACTTCTGAAAGAAAGAACACAGCTCCACCAAAATGATGGACATATCAAGAAGTAGTGCATTTTTTATAGCCAACAGAAGTAACAGTTGCATAAGAACATGTGAGTCATAACTCTTCGCCCCAACAACCTTTTGAGCCTGCATGTCAATACATCGTAAAATGTTGCTTAAATACCCATCAGGAACTTTTATTTTCTTCAACGTCGCTAGGAAGACTTCCTTGTTCTATTTTATAAGGGTAAATTCTACCAGTTGAAATTTGTCATACTCATTTGGCATGTGTCTTCATGAACTCCCATAGCCCGTAAATTTTTCCTCGCTTGAAGATGATCTTTTGACTTACTAGGTTCGTTAAGCAGAGTATATAGCACATTGTTGTATTACATTTTTTTCAATATACATGACATCAAGACTATGTCGAAGTAAATTAGATTTCTAATGTGAAAGAGTGAAGAAAATTCTTATCTTCCGCTATTGCTGAGGCACAAAAGCAGAAGTCCTGCTAGTCTTTCGCCCTGATTTGATTGTATCGTCGCTTTTTCCAAATTCGAATTCATACTTTGTAGCCATTACATTGAAGAAACCGCTACATATTTTCATGACCCTTGGCGAGATTTGACATATTCAAATTTCAAAATGTCTCATGTTGTAGCGATTATTGTGAAGAAACCGCTACAAAGTGTCATTGCATTTTGTAGTGGTTATTTTAAATAAACCACTACAAAGTGCAGTTGTTTATTTGTTTATTTTTTCAAATTTGTTTAATGAGATCTAATTGAAACAAGAAATTACATAAATGGAAATACAAATATTCAAAATTTTTTCCAACTGTTAGAAAACAAAATATAATTATCCTAAATCATGAATAAAGCTAATTGTTCGCCGTATTACTTATCGCAAGCGCACGGGTTGCAAGTAATAGTATAGCAATAAAAAGAGTGTCATTCCACAAGCCACAAGGACTATGATAGAAGTGAGCTAATTCATGTTACTATGTTCTCAATTAGGTTGAATGCAATCATTTGAAATTGGGCAAGTTAAATAAGGATTTTTATGAAAACAATAAAGTAAACTAATGGAAATTGGAAAATTGATTCTACTTCAAGACTTAAAGGCTTAGGATTACTTCTTTCTTATTGTATTTCATGGAACTATGCAATTAAATCACTTGTGCTAGTTAAGTGAGTCTATGTGCTAGTCAAAAATGCTAAAATCATCAACCAAGCTCTCTCAAGTCAAGATTGATTTTTAATCTTCATTAAAAATACTTAATCTCTTGTTTATAATAATGAAAACCATCTTTCTAAAATAATTCTTCAATAGACTATGTTAGATTGTTAGATATATCTCTATTCTAACAACAAACCATTCATTTAATTATTAAACTTTAAGTCTGACATGAGTTCTCCCAAGTTCTACAACCAAAATAGCTTTCTCAAGTATCATTCAATTGAATTAATCTAATCATGTGGTAATCAAGCACAAGATAGCTTTAAGCATAGAGAAAAATCAATATATATTCTCAATAACTAGCAAAGTAAGATAATCTAGTAGTTCTAATCCATACAATAGGTAAAAGCAATCCTAAAATGAAAGCTCTAGCTATACATGTTCATAAAATAGCTACAACTATGCAATATAATTACAGCCATTCAATAAACTAGTAAGGAGGAGGAATGAGAAAAACCAAAAAAATTGAAGCTTAAAATCCGTTCAATCCAATTCCAAGCTCCAAGTTCTTCTAAATGCAAAGCCCTAGCAGCCAAAATGTCTAAGAAGTCACAATAGGTGATTTTTTGCCTATCCCTTACTATTATATTGGTTTTTCTGCTTCAGTTTTCAAAATGTACAATATCAATTTCACGCATTCACTGTTGGTTCGCTATCACAAATGCCATAGCGAATCGTCAAACAAAAACAAACAGAAGCAATACTTTTCAGGTGGTTTCGCTATGACTTTGTCTATAGCGGATCCACGGCCAAAGGGTAGACAAAAAAGTTAGGGTAGACAGAAAAGTTACCTTCTAAGGCAGTTTTGTAATGGCTTAGCTACAACACTTCCACGGCAAATGCAGGCTTCTCTTCCATAGTGTCCTTTTTCATCTTCCTCTTTCATTATTTCCTTCCCTTCACAACTTCCCATGATATTTGAGTACTTTTATAACTTGTCATCTTCCACCTACAAGGAGGAGGACTTCATGAGCTCTTTAACTTTCCCAAATTATCATAACTAATTGCATTTAACTCATGGTTTGACAAAAGTTTGATTTTGCTTATATCCTATCACATTTTTTTTCTATAATCTCTTTATATGCACAATTTGAACCCAAAAATAAGTGAAAGAGAGGAAAATGTGCTAGAATATTCTTGATTTCTATAAGTTAACACTAACTAAGATATATAACTAACTATCCAGAGCTTGATCATCAGGTCTTCTCTTAGGGGGCAGGATCATGAGGCTGACCATTAGGTGCTCTCTCAGGGGGGGCAGGATCACGGGGCTGATCAGAGTCAACAGCACCATTATCATCTGCAGGAGGAGGTGGCTAGACGATGAACTTAAGGATTGGGGGGACCTATGGATGATCCTCATCAGGAAATAATCGACTTTATGACCTAGACAGCATGGAGTTCGTGATATCCCGCCATCAAGTCTGCTAAGCGTAGAAGAAGTCGGCCTATACCTAAATCTTCCTAGTAACCTCCTCACGAATTCTTGAACAGTCTCCTCCTTCAACCTTCTGATGCCGGGGTCCGTACTCTAGAGGTGCCAGCCTCAGAGGCGTCACTCCTGCCATAGACTATGCTAGGTCTGGCGCCTAACCCTATACCTCTCGCGCATCCAGAGTGCTTAACTGGTCCCAGACTAGCTTTCAACGGTGCAGTAGGATCCAAAGACCCCTGTGACTCCTGGGTCTGGGTCTCTCACAGCTCAGCCTGTGACTGCTGAATCTATTCCTTCCATTTTATGAAACAATAAATTATTATTATTATTAACAATAAATTAGTATTATTATAAAACAATAAATTATCTTACAATGGCTTCCTTTGCCTACTGAGAGGTCGGATTCCCGTCCCAGTGTCTATAGATGATGGTGAATAACTCCCCATAGCCCATCCAACGGTTTTCCTGCTGAGTCTTCCTCTCCTAAAACAATTAAAACATTCAATTAGTATATAAACAATAAAACAATAAATTTATAATATAAATATAAAATTAATTTGCATTGTTAAAAATTACCAATTCATTGTAAGTGATGACAAATGTCTTCAATCCTACCATGTGATACATCCTCTATGGCCCTCGGCACCTGATGTTTCTCTGAAAAAGAGCCTACAGAAAAAACACAACATTAAAATTATTTTTAAAATATAAAAAAATTATAACTATTAAAAGGATAAATTTATTAAAATTATAATTATAAATAAATTACCTGTCCCTTTGGGCTCCTCCTGTACTAGATAAAACTTGCCCAATCATTAAATGGGACACCGTTAGGTATGTTCTCAATCAGGTGCTGCAGAGATATCGTCCCATCCTTATTCACGCTGTGAAAGAGACGATTCCTCTTGTTTCTCCAGTTATCCCCTATCTTCATCAGTATGTCCCTCTTCCTGTTGTCTCGGACAACAAACCTTTCTTGCAACACAATTGAATAAATAATAATTAAATATAATTAATTATAAATAATAAAATTAATAAATAATAATTAAATACAAAATATATTATATAATTAAACACAATTAATTACCTTTACAACATCGTCCCATGCTAGATCCTTCAACATCCAGGGAATATTCTTTCATGTCTTGAAGTGAATGGGGGATCGCGTCCAATTCGAGCCCAGCTCGTTTAGATGGTAGTTGAATAAGTGACCACCTTTCTCAATCGGATGGTCCGTGACCTCATTCTACAGAACTATCACACGTAGTATCCAGTCTAGGCTATTGAAACCGGTCACGTTCAGCCTCCTAGTGGAAATGTTTCCCTGCTCATATGCACAATTTACCACATACGTTAATTAAATTTAAATCCATATTTAACATATGGAATTTCAATATTAAATTTATTAAAACAATAATTAAATTTATTTTGAACTTGCATCTCAAACCCCGTCGACTGCGAAGACGACCGTCTTAAGTTATTCTAATCTCGGGCCTCCTCTAAATCTAGGAACCGCTCCACGTCACTAAGAATGGGAATGTTGAAGTTAAATTCCTCATTCTCATCATAATCGCTGACATTGAGGTCACCCCCTCTAGCTGAAAAGGAAGCTCTGGTGCGGTAGCCTCCTGTAGGGCCATCTACTGTGGGGGCGTCTATTGTGGCTACTGTGGCACGGTTACCTCCTGTGATGGCACGAGGACATGTCTACCTCCGCACTGCCTTCTACTGCCCCTCCCACTACTCCCTCTACTACTGCTCCCCAATATAATAGGTATGGGGGGAAGCTCAGCCTCCTTCCTCTTCCCCTTATCTCTCTCAGAAGTCATATTGATTTTTAACCTTTAGTCGCCTCAGGTTAAATCAAAATAAATCAAATTATACAGTGAATGGCACAATTCGGGTCGTATTCTCTTGAGGAATCTTTTATTTAATTCCTAAGCTAAACTAAGAGACAAAAACATTAAGATGGTTTGAAATTATTTTTTTCCTTTTGATAATAGAAAATAACCCAGACTACTATTTTTTTAGGTTTTTACGAATTTGTTGAGATAACTAATAAAATTTTGATTTAAACAAATTGATGATGAATGCTTCTTGAAAAAATGGAATATAGGTTATCTTTGCTCAAAATGATTTGGGAGTTAAATTGCTCACTAAGTCAAAAATTAAACCTTAGCAACTCACTAAGTCTAGTGATATTAATTAGTAATTGCCCCTAGAACTTTAACTAGATAATTACTTCTTAATACACTATTAAATGCCACTTAGTGTGTAATTTAGGATTGGATTTATGCAACTTGTTCCTCTATACAATTAACACTCAACTGAGATATTCAAATAATATCAAAGTAGTCATAATACTTATACAAACTATGAAAGAATAGCACAACCAGATTAATCCAAAAAGGGAATTTATAAATTTAAATCTCAAACCACACAATCCAATCCAAATCACAACTATTCAATCACAACTAAGACAAACAACTCGCAATCTTAGTAAATTAATCACATAACATAAAATCCTACCGTAGGAAATCTGTTTTATAGCTAAGTCAAAAGATTAAAACAAATAACCCTACCGATCTTCCATCCCCAAGAAGCACAAAAAAATTTAGCCTCTCATGAAATTTATCACAGCCACAATTCTTTGAAGGCACCAAGAATCCATGGAATTAATATGGAAGAAGCAGATTAGAGAATAAGTGAGACACTGTTGGTCCTTGACAATGGAAAGAAGATAACGGCAGTGATTCTCATTCTCTCTCTCGTTCGCGGCTGCTTCCCTATTTTTGCTGCTCTTTTCTTTTTTTCCAGGTTTTCTTGAAGGTGCCGATGATGCTCTTTTTAGTTTATTTTATTTTTAAGATTTGAAATCTTTGTCAAATACGCTCCAAGTTGCGGCAAAATCCCTCCAAGATTCAGATCAGATTTCCCTAAATTCTATCTAAGAGGTCGGAAAAATTAGTTTCTAAGGTAAAGGAGCTGATTTTAGGATTTTTGAACCAAATTGACAATTTGGAAATTCAGGGTCATTTCTGTAATTTTCGCTAATATGTTCTTCACTGAAAGTTGGGGCTAATATTACAGAACAGACCCCGAATTTCTGTCACAATTCCCATCAGCCACATACAGAATTTCATTTTCTTCTTTAGTCCTTGTGCATCTTTACTTTTTGGTCATTCATCTCCAACTTTCCAAAATGACCTACAATTCAAATTAATATCTTATAATATCTTCATTCAAAATTCAAATTTTAAAGATCAATCACAAGATTATAACAAATATATCCTTTTAAGATTTATTTTCACACACTAACCTTTAATTCAATTTAATCATAATAAATGTTATTTAGCAAAAAAATAATAATAAAATCCCTAAATATGATATTAAATATTATGATAAAATCAGGATATATCACTCAACCTCCTTCCTCTTCCACTTATCTCTCTCGGAAGTCATAATAACTGCAAAACAAAAAAAAATAGTAGCATTTATATCAAAATTATAGAATAATAGGGAAAAAAAGAAATAAAGGACTTAACTTTACTAACCTCAAGTGCCAAACTCTGTAAATGTTTGAGCAGAACCTCAGATCTCAAGTAAAACCTTTTAGAGGCGTATGAGAAATGACATTGGCAAAAGTGGTAAAATGGATAGTAAAGGCGCTTTTATAGCGTTGCATTTTGTAAAAATCGCTACCTAAACTGCTATAATGGCAGAAACCCTGCCAAGGGTAACAAAAACATTTGTAGTCGTTAAGCATAACCGCTACAAAATTGCGGACTTTTTGCATTTTGTAGCGGTTATACAAACAAACCGCTGCAAATATACGTTAAACTTTGTAGCGGTTCTACGTAACTGTAACGTCCATACCCTACCCCACCGAAGAGGTCTATTGGACCATCTCGATGGTCGGCCCACCCTCACCCTACTTAAGAGGTCTGTTGGCAAAGGCAGAATATCCTCACTCCCCAAGCGAGTTTCTTTCGCCTCTGTAGGAATCGAAGACCTTACCTGGGGGCTTCTACTCAATGGTAGCAGGTTCCACATAAGGCTTCTACTTGCCCCTAGGTAGGGTCTTCGATTCTTGCGGAAGCAAAAGAAACTCACTTGGGGAGTGAGGATATTCTGCCTTCGACAACAAACCTCTTAAGTAGGGTGAGGGTGGGCCGGCCATTGAGTCCAACAAACCTCTTAAGTGGGGTGAGGGCAACCCAAATGGACCTCTTCGGTGGGGTGAGGGTATGGTCGTTACACAGCTAGCTCAATGGTAGCAGGTTTCACATAAGGCTTCTACTTACCCCCAGGTAGGGTCTTCGATTCTTGTGGAGGCGAAAGAAACTCGTTTGGGGAGCGAGGATATTTTGCCTTCGCCAACAGACCTCTTAAGTAGGGTGAGGGTGGGCCGATCATCGAGATGGCCCAACAGACCTCTTCGGTAGGGTGAGGGTATGGTCGTTACAGTAACCGCTATAAAAAGGTAGCCCTTTGCATTCCATAGTTGTTCTACTTGTTCATGTCATAAAAACCTCTACAAAATAACCACCACAATAGTCACGTCAGCTTTGCGCCTTATGGCACCAAGCTGGCACCATATTTGTGGCGGTTCATATACCCAAACCGCTACAAATTTGGTGCCAACTTGGCAGCATAATTTGTAGCAGTTATGTTGTGTGAATCGCTACAAAAACGATGTTCGCTAGCTAGCGTGCCACTTGGCGCGAGTTATACCGTTGCAAATTTATAACGGTTTTCCTTCAAACTGCTACAAATCCTAATATTTGTAGAGGTTTATTTTAACCGCTATAAATTGTCATTTTTTTTTAGTGAGAAGGCAATTGTAGGATGAGGATAAAGGTAGGAGGGGGCTTCCCTTTCATAACATAAGGTCCCCCTTCCCTCACAGAATTCCCGATGTGGGTGGGTCTTGCCACAATCAACATTCATATATAAGTAATTAGGAAGGAGAAGATGGACCATGGGCGCGTGAAAGTGAAAATAAAAAGAGAGGCTTTGATTTGGGTGCGAAATGTGAATTATAAGATAATTAATGGAGGAGGTCAAAAAAGTTAAGCAATATGAAAACAAACGCAGGTAGGTGTGAGATTAATGAAAATAACTTACTACTTTGAAGGTGACTAGCTGCTTCTTTTAGAAAAATGTTAAATCACTATTATGCCACTAGACTGTGATGAAAAGCATCCACATTCGTGAACTTGCTGCTTCCTGGTCCCTCCCTCATCATGTCTCGTCTTCTTCCACTAATATTACTTTTATTAATTCCTTTTTCTATTTTTTTTAATAGAAACTGGAATTCATTAAGTTACAATTAAGAACTTAATACAAATCAAAGGTGAAACCCTAAATCAATCATCAACGACCACCTCCTTTAACGAAGGTGGTCCCTTTTCCTATTTCTACTACTAATCCCACTCCAATAGAATTTGTCAACATTAATCCATTCATCTATTTATGTTCTTTTTATAAACAACTTTTTTTCTCTTGATTCTTTTTATAAACAGTTTTCTTATTGTATCTCAAAATTTAAACTATTTTTTCCTTTTCTACCCCTATTAAATATATATCTTTATATTAATTACCCCCACTCACCACTAATTTTCTTTCAAGTACTCATTTATCACACATTCTCTCTCATATTTTGTATTTATACTCTCTTATATTTGTTACTAATTCTTTCTCCTATGCTATTTTCATAAATAGGGGTATATTTAGAAGAAACATGATATTTTTAACACATTTAGTGTTTTTAACTAATCTTAATCGCCATTCATTTTTCCCAATTAAGATAAAAGTTGCGTATAAAAATTGAGGGATGGAGTATTACTTAATCAAAGACATGTCCATTTATATATATATATATATATATATATCTGCACTTTTACATACAGTTGGCTATATGGATCTACATACTAATATTGTCCACTTTAATTAATTTGCACCATTTCCCCTTGCTTTCGGTAACTCAAAAATTTGAATTTGTTGATGAATTTAGGAAATTGTCTTCTCTAGTCAAAACTTTCACCGATCAACATTGATGATATTCACACGAGCTTTTCTGATCTTGCTCTGACTTTCTGTGACAGACGTGCTGTATTCTCTTAGCTTGCTAGTCTCCCTAATTTTCTTCGTTAACTTTAAAGCCTACAAATTATGATTTCAAACTCATCTCATCACCATAAGCTCTTGTCAATTAATCCTTCCCCTTTTAACTAACTAAATAATTTTCTTTTGACCTGGCACAGATAAATATATGTCCAGACTTGGGATTAATGGTTAAAGGGTGAGAGCAAAGTCAAAGATATATTTGATCTTTCAAGTTTCAATACAACCAAAAACTTAAGACTAGCATTCTTAGAATATATTATATATCATAGGCTGGAGGACCCCGTCTGTGCATGCATATAGAATTATTTAAAAATTGTCTGGCGCTTGTTTCAGGAAACAAAAAACAAAAAAGAATTAAATAGCAGCATTCAGTACGGTAGATAAGAAGATTCTGATACAGTAAATTATGATTAAAATTTTATAATATATATACTATATATTTTCACGTGTGTGTGTGTGTTCAAATTAAATCCCCATGCCATTATACATAAAGCTGGTAAATAAATACCATTCTGATAATGAATATTAATAGAACGATGTATGGTTACAGGGTATTATGTGTAGTTCCAACTTTTTCTTTTTTTTTGATCAAAAGAAAATGAATGTAAGGTTAAGTTAACCACAATTCATAACTGCAAGAAGAGTTAAGGAATTCTTATTATAGGCAGGTACAGCTCACCAGCACTATATATAGCTAGAGACACTTTATTTTTCTCTTTGTACACAAATATTAAGTGCAGCTTTCTCTGCTGATCTGAAGCTAACTACCAAGGAACAAAAATGGCGAATAGGAATGAGGAGTTTCTTGTGTCAAGCTGGTATAACGTTCTTTCCTCGGTGCCTTCATCTTATGTACAACCGCCAGAGACCCGACCCGGCAACCTCGGTCTGGCTTCCGGCAAGACAATTCCGGTGATCGACCTCGGAGCAAACGATCCAGCAGCTGTAGTTGCAAATATCATGAAAGCCTCCAAGGAGTTTGGCTTTTTCCAGGTTTGTCCACTACTCAAACCTTAATTAGATGTTGTTAATCACAACTCTCTGATTTTTTTATACTAAGCTATAACTAGGGCCTACCAACGTATATATACTGGGATGATGTTTAACGTGTATGTGAAGTACCAAAGGCTTTGTAGCCTGGTGATATGGATTCTCTCCTGGAAGTCGTGGTTTCGATCCCACTCCTAACTCAGGCACATGTTAGCGCCTGCCTTTCTAACTCAAAAAAAAAAACCGTGTATTTGAAGTGTGTGTGTTTGTGTGTTTACATAGGTAATAAACCATGGAGTTTCGGAGGAATTAATGAAGGAAATGATGAAGATGTGCAAGGAATTTCATGGGATGGCTGAGAAGGACAAGTTAGAAGAATGTTCGAGGGACCCTAGTGGAAGGTGCAGGCTATATACAGGCAGTGAGAATTACAAAAGAGACGCTATTCGGAGTTGGAAGGACACGTTGTTCCTCCCTTGTCCTCCTTCTGGCGAATACACACACTATTGGCCTAACAAGCCATCTAATTACCGGTATTTATATCTATATGCTTTACTTCATATATAACTTGCCTTCTTTTAATTTATATTTGTTCTTTTACAATATAATATTATACTAACAGTTTTCATCTTTCATGCATGTACATGGAAGTTTATATGAGATTAGGATGCTTTCAAAAGCAAGAACCGCGTGGCTGTTTCATCACAAAACTGTTTCACGTCATAATCTTATGGAACGCATTGAAATGAATTGTTGATTTAAGAATCTGATGTGACTTGGAAATTAAAATTAATAATCCAGCTTAAAATGGATGATGAAATTTATTTCTTTGTACGATGATCCCTATGTACGATGACATTAACATAATATGTATGTCCCCATCACTGAAGCACCCTTTAACTACAAATACAATCAGAACTGAATCGCATTAAAATTTCAAGACGTCACTGTCAAATATGGATTAGAGCAGTTCATCAACTTGCTTTGCTGTATTTCATTTTTTTTTTAAAAAATAATCCCCAATGTCTTCTGGCTTTTTTTTTTAAGAAAAATCACAGCTTGCCCAAGGGTAATCAAAAATTTTTTTAGTTAAATGAAATACAAACGGAAGATAACATGATTTGGAACTTTGTCAGTGAGGTGGTTGGGAAATACGCACAAGAAGTGAGAAAACTGGAGCAGAAAATCTTGGAGATGCTTGGTGAGGGATTAGGGTTAAGCCCAGGATCCTTATGTGGTGAACTAAGTGCGAATCCAACGTTGGTAATTCATAACTACCCTCCATGTCCAGAGCCAAGTTTAACGTTGGGTTCAACCAAGCACAGAGACCCTACCCTCATCACTATTCTCCTTCAACAACAAGACGTCCATGGCCTCCAAGTCCTCAAAGATGGCCAATGGATTCCAGTCGAGCCTCTTCCTAACGCCTTTGTCGTCAATATGGGCCTTCTCCTACAGGTACATCTCCGGTTGACTTTTTTTTAAGATGTTAAAAAGGCTGATTAAATTACTTTAAATTATTTATATTTATAAAATATTTTGCCTAACTTATAAATTGATATATAATCTAATGATACACAACATACATATGATATAATTAAGTAACTTATTTAATTTCCTTAATCTCTTCATGAAAAAGTCAAATGGATCTTATATTTAGAAGTAGAGGGAGTAATACCTAATATTCATTCTAATTCTATACCCATCTTCACAAAACAGTTCTCAGTGATGTGTGTGTGTGTCTGTGTCTGTGTTTGTTTTACGTGTGATATTTACAGATGATTAGTAATGGAAGGCTTGTGGGTGCTGAGCATAGGGTTGTGACAAATTCAACCACTGCGCGTACAAGTGTTGCTTATTTCGTTTATCCATCGAATGAAAGTGTCATAGAACCTGCACAAGCTCTTATCAATGGAGCCACCTCGACCACTCCCAAGTACAGGTCCATGACATTTGCTGAGTTTCGTAGGGGTTTCTTCAACATGGGTGCCAACCTCGAACCAGATTTGCACTCTTAATTAACTCTTATGGAGTATATAATAACTTCCCTATGTTTACTTCTTGTTTTTGTTTGTTATGAATCCATCCAAGTGAACGTGGTCTTACAATTTCAATCTTTTGTTGTTTGTGGAGGATTCTTGAATAAAGCTGAACACAACTAAACCAACTTAATGTTTTTCCTAAGTGGTTATATCTTTTTTAGTTTTATTGAAGATGATCTTATTCTAGATACTATAATGCACCAAATTAAACCATGATTCATTACATTAGCACTAGCATTGCTAACAAATCAACATATTTAATTTTTATAGGTATAAATATCCTTTTGTAGATAATTACAAACTTGAACTATGGCTCGTAACGTTACAAGGTACTAGCCCTTCTGGCTAGATTCAACTCCCGTTGGTTACAAACTAACATATATTTTATACATAAATATTCTTTTATTAAAGACAATGTTGTTTATAATATTATCAAACACTAACGTGATACCTTTTTCTAAGAAGGATTCAATGTTTTGATTGTCGCATTAGGAGAGACTAACCCGTTTTGCTTTAAACCAGGCCTGGGTGGTTCAAACCAGCATAATTGAACATAAGCCTCCTAACCGTCCCCACGGAGCCTCTTTTCTATGTATGGGCCTCATATTTCAAACAAGTGTGGGTCCTCCTTTAGTTTAAGGATTAATGGGCTTTTTGTCTGAAAGACACCAATAGGCCTTTAATTTATATACTTAATGGGCTTTTTGTTTGCAAACAATTAACAGTATTGCTTCAGCCTTGTTTCTACAAAATGCAAAACCAAAATTAACCCTTTTTTCGTGATTTTTAAGTGAAGATTGGTGTACCACGGGAACACCAATCTTCGTTATTTTATCATAACGAGCATTATCTTTTTCAATTGCAAAAATATAATATATATGTGCATTCCCGTGTATACAAATATCATCCGCATTGTACTTAGAATATATGATTTTTGACGTCCGGTTGTTATAGTTCAATGACATCAAGCTACTCTCTTTAAGTTTTTTTCTTTATTTGACAAAGTATTTTTTATATAATGAGTGCTTAAACTAAGACAAAATAAAAGACTAGAATTTGGATTGAAGTAACACACAGACTCCTAATTTATGTAGTTTTGACTTATGAACTATAATCCTGAGATTGGGCTACAGTAGAGTTTAGTTCACAGCCATGTGTGGATCTATAATAGTGTACCCACAATATTGCCTTTACCGCACATCGTTTCTAGAAGTATAAAATTGAATGATGAGTGTGTTGACATCATCAGAGTAATAAACTACCACGTGCGCAAGAACCTGCAAGAGGAAATTAATTAAGGAAAGAAAAGTACATTGTGTCAGATGATAACTTTTTAATAAAAACACCCCCCAAAATTAAGGTCCTTTACTTGTTTACGCTGATCATTACATCTTTATTACGATTCTGATTCATCATGGCTTAAAGATATACTCCTGCTTTGCTCGCATGTTTGCTGTTTGAATTGTGGCCTGCAACTTAAGAATGTTTTCAAGTGCCTTTTAACAAGATAACCTAAAATATACATATTTATATGAATATATACATATATGTACATCCCTTGTGCCCCAACACAGTTTGCTGGCAGTAATCACTCTTCTGGCTCCTTATGACCCGACACATATCTTATTGGTTACTAATATACTATGAGCGGTGGTTTTACCTTTTCTTAATTAAATCAATATGCCTGAGTTGTCTTTGAACGCCATCATCCCAATGAAATCTCCTTTTGTTTTCTTTTGTGGTTTGAATCTCACTGGCTTCTCCCAGCTTTCTTATCTTGTATTTTTAAGGAAAAGAATGGTTCTAGTACCATGATCGGTTTCAGAAGAATTAATGAAGGCTATACCTTGTACAAATCGTGATCATGGTAAAAGAAAAAAGAAAACAAAACAAACAAACGAGGAAAAAGAGATCTTTTTTAGAGGGGAAGAATGCAAGTGAAATATCACTGTCATTAAGCAATAATTAAGATTCTACTTTGGTTTCAACCAAGCATGACTTTACAAGAGATCTGGTTCTCGATCGTTTAGATTCAATAAGAAAAAAAAAAGTGAGATTATTACATAAACTGACTTTTCAAGATTTTTCGAATCTCCAACTGGGAAAGCAAAGGACGACACACTGATCTTTATGGTTACGTTCCTTTTAGAATTTAACGAAAAAGAGAGAGATTTTCAAATGGATGTGATCTGTCTTAATTCTTTGGGTCCATCTACCTCTCATTGGAAATAAATTCTTAAAAAAGATGTTAAGTTTAACATGTGAAGCAATATTAATTTGGAACACACATGCACACCGACACAAATTCAGGGTTTCAGATTCAAAGGAGAAGCCACAAAATTTTGAGCGCTTCAATAATATGCCTCGAGGTCAAATTGGCACTGCGTACCATATATTCAAACACAGCTTTCGATGGTTAATTTGAATTCTCAAGACTTGATTTGGACCAATCATTTAGGCTTGATTATCCAATGAGTTTTCGTGATTGAAGCATGTGAGTAGGTAGGTTAGGAGCCACCTCACACATGCTACCCAATCCGGGAAAAAAAAATATGATTAAAAAATTAAACAAATCCTAATCTTACTTTGAACAGTGAAGCCTGATGATGGATTAGTATATGTATTAGAGTATATACGTACAAGATCTGATGATTAACCTAATCTTAATATATTTTTCATTTTGCTTCCCTCCTTCCAAGATGATTCGGTCACTTTCTGCAAGAATATATAGTGGCCCTCACGTTATTGGTCCTCCAGTGTGTTGTAGAATTTGCCACACACATAACAGAGAGGCTTAGTATGTCCACATGATTTATATATCATTTAATTTTATTTTTTTTACATATAAAAGGCCATACTATGGAAATTACATTCCTCTAGGGGATACAGAAGGCCCTCTACGGGCAAGGTCCTCTCTCAAAATCCTCAAACAACCTGGATGGGGAACTGGAAGGATCACTAGGCCACCCAATAGATGGTGAGCCTCTTTAGCTAGAAGGTCGGCACACTGGATTGATTCTCGCGGTGCATAGCAAAGCTCAACATGCCAATCAAAAAAGATAAGTTCTCTGACCTCATTAATTTCATTTCTTAGAGGATGATTATGTCCACCATCCCGCATCACCAGATGTAATACCTCCATAGAATCAGTATAAGCCTTCACATATTGGTAATGATGTTGCTTACATAGTTGAAGCCCAGTCAAAAGTCCGAATAGCTCTGCAGAGGTTGGGGATTGTACTCCAAGCGTTCGTTGAAATCCAAGCACCCATTTTCCTTTGTCGTCTCGAACTACCCCGCCACATGTTGCTGCTCGATTGGCCGTAACCGAACCATCCGAATCAAGTCTAACATAGCCCTCCGGTGGTATCTCCCATATGCTATCCTCCTCTCGTCCGAGCTGCAGGAACTAATGCTTGAAATTTCCAAACACACTAGTCTCCAACAAATGAAATAAGCTTCCATGAGCAATCTCCTTCGGTTGTGCACAGTTCCCTCCATCACCCCTTTGCATCTATTCTTCCACAGAAGCCAACATGTGAGACTGAAAACTTTTTGCCAGGGCCATCTGCGAAGTCTATCAAATCCCATATTACTGGGGCATATTCTCCGTGAGCCAAACCTGCAAGTTAGAACAAAAAAATCTGGTGCGATACATTGGTTTAACAAAAGATAACCACACTGATCTAGCAACCTCACATCTCTAAGAATATGCAGTACAGTCTCCGCTCTCTGACACTCAAAGGAATACTCCTCACTAGTATTCAAACCTCTCTGAGCTCTGAGAAGATTAGTAGGAAGTCTCTCATGAATAGCTTGCAAAAGAAAAATTTTTACTTTTTCTAGTACAGGTAACTTCCAAACTTTCTTCCAAAGAACCGGCGAATTCTGGAACCTCTGTGTAGATAGAAACTTATAAGTGGCTCGGACACTGAAATGATTATCAAAAGCAGATCTCCAAGAGAATGAATCAACGTCACTTCCCTGTGGTGGATGCACTTTGTCAATGATGTTGATCACCCAGTGAGGCAGAAACTCTCTCCACTTAGCTGTATCCCATCTCCCGTTACCCAATACAAAATCCCTAACATTAGCACAGGGATCCAAATTATGAATGTTATGATCAACATAATAAATGAGCGGCTCATTTAATGGAGACCATAAATCCCACCAGACATGACTACTCTTACCATCATTCAAGGACCTACCAACTCCTTTATAGAACTGATCTCACACCTTGGTAATACTCCGCCAGACAACATATGGGTTTTGTTTCTTACAGACCATGGGGTATAATCCATCGCCACAACCATATTTGCCTTTGAGGCATTTCACCCATAAGGCTTCAGGCTTAGTTAGCAGACCCCAAAAAAGTTTCATTATGTAAGCTATGTTTTGTTTTTGAAGATCTTTAATTCCTAAGCCACCAACTTCCTTATCCTGTTTGATTTGGTCCCATGCAATAAGATGCATCTTCCTGCCTTCTTGACCCTGATTCTAAAGGAAAGACCGACTGATCTTTTCAAGATCCTTCAATATTCCTTTCGGCAACAGAGTGGTTTGCATCTGGTAACTAGGAAGAGCATCCAACACTGATTTAATCAGTACGGTTCTTCCAGCCATGGTAAGGAATCTACCTTTCCAATTTGCTAACCTCTTCCTAGCCTTCTGGATGATGGGAAAGAAATGAAGATTAGTGGCTCTCTTATGCAGAAGCGGAACCCCTAGATACTTCCCTAGGTCCCCCGTCAAACCTATTCCCGCTCTATTAGCCAAATCCAAAGCCCTATTAATATGGACACTTTTAGAACAAAAAACTTTGGACTTGGTAAGGTTAATCCTATGCCCAGAGACCTCGCAAAATGCTCTCATAATTCCTTTCATGATCTCTATCTGCTCAGTTGACGCTTCCCCAAACAGAAGAAGATCATCAGCAAAGAAGAGATCAGAAATTGTAGGGGATCGCCTGTTAAATTTGAGACCCTTCCAGTTGCCGTTGAGAACTTCACAGTTAATCATTTGACCAAGCCTTTCTATACACAGGACAAATAGGTAGGGGCTAAGAAGGTCTCCTTGTCGAAGACCTCTAGAAGGACAGAATGGGGATGACTCACTACTATTCCATAGTACTTTCATGGTCACTAGAGATGTACAAGCCATAATGAGCTTCACCATCCTTTCAGATAACCCTAAACCAGCAAGGGTGGTTTTTAGAAAGTCCCAGTCAAGCCGATCATAGGGTTTTTCCATGTCCACTTTAACAGCCACATAGCCTTTTTTCCTATTCTTATTCCGTATAGTGTGGATGGCCTCCTGTACAATGATGATATTATCACAGCTTTGTCTGCCTGCTATAAAACTGCACTGTTGAGGTTGAATTAGATAAGACATGACCGCCTTTAGCCTATTGGCTAAAATCTTCGTTATAATCTTGAAGATTACATTACACAAAGATATGGGTCAAAAATCTTGCACAGTATGTGGAATATCCACCTTAGGAATCAGCACTATATTAGTGTGATTAATGGCCTTAACTTGCTCTGGATCTTGCCATATTCCACGAACCATATCACACACCTTACCCCCAATTTGGTCCCATTGAGTTGAAAAAAAATGAGCTTGAAGGCCGTCAGGTCCCGGTGCTTTAAAAGCACCCATAATGAATGTAGCATTCTTTATCTCAGTATTATAAACATCTCTATGAATTAGCTCAAAGTCTCGACTTTGTAGAAGAGGGAACTCGGCTATCCAATTCGATGAATCCATAACTTGATCATCTTTAGTGTATAGCTCTTGAAAGAAGCGGCTAGTCATATGCCTCAATTGCTCTTGATCCTGGATCCAAAGTTCATTCTTATCTTGTAAAGCATCCACATGTTGTTTTTTCCTCTTAAGCAGAGCAGATAAGTGAAAAAATCTAGTGTTCTTATCTCCCCACTCCAACCATCTGCATCTAGACTTTTGAAACCATATTAACTCTTCTTGAGCACATAATTTACTATAATCCTGCCAAAGCCTCTGTTCAAGCTTAAATAGACCATTATCAAGATTATTCTTTCTAACTTTATCAATTCCCTCTAATCTTCTCAAAATTTGATGCTTTCTCTTGGGGATACTTCTGAGAACCGTTTGGTTCCACTCAGTAGCTTCTTTTTCAAATCTCCTTACCCCACTACAACAATCAAAATTATCCCACGCTTTCTGAACCACATTCTTAAAACTAGCCTCCAAAGCCCATGCCGGCTGATATTTAAAATGAGACCTTGTTCATTGGTTAGACAGTCCTATGCCTTTAGCAACTACAAGAACTCGGTGATCAAACTTATAGCGAAGCTGGTGAAAAACCTTGCTTCTTGAGAATTTAAGCTCCCAAGCTAAATTCCCAAACGCCCAGTCCAGTCTCTCTTTCAACCCCTGCTTTTCCTATGTGAACCGCTATCCTACAATAGGAATTGCGAGAAGGTTGGATTCTCTAATGCAATCAGAAAATTGTTTCATTATTCTAAGAGACGGTTGAGATCCACCTATTTTATCTGAAGGGTTCAGGAACGAGTTAAAATCCCCAAGAACAAGCCACGCCTCATGCATAGAGGACGCAATGTTCTTTAATCCCCTCCACAGATTCTCTCTTCTAGTTGCAACAGGTTCACCATAGACAAATGTGGTAAATAAAGACTCTTGAGATCTCTTATCCATCAATTTGCAGTGAATAAATTGGGTACTCGAAAATAAATAATCAACCTGGGTATTACTTTCTTCCCAAAATACCCAAATCCCACCTGCAAACCCCGAAGCCTATAATATAATCCAGTTACTAAAACCCAATTTATGAGAGACTATATCTGCATGAGAACCACTAATTCTAGTTTCTAGAAGGCATAAGACATCAACCTTGTACTTACTCACAATTTTATGAATAGTGTTAGGGAAGGATCGGCCCCCAGCACCTCTACAGTTCCATGAAGCAATAATCATGATGACACTAAGGATTAAAACAATAGGGGACTTACTGGTCCAAATGTTCGTTGACATCCCTGTAGTACTCCTCTTTCAGCTCCTCCCTTACGTGCTCCTCAAGATTAGCATTCATAAAATCATCTCCAATATCATCCTCAAAATGTAAAGAATCTTGTAAGGGATGAGTATGAGAAGATGCAACCTGCATACTTTGTTCACATTTCTCCTTCATGAAGTCATCCTGCTGCTTCTCTGAATTAATCCCAGGTCCTTCAAGAAGGAACATTCCATTTATTTGTTGTGGTCCATCCTCCTTCCTAGTTTGCATTTGGCTTGAAATCAATTGGGAAGTATTACCTCCCACCAATATATGCTCCCTGCGGCCCAGTATTTTGTTTTTAGGCCCATGATTTTTCGGCCCAGCAGTGTCCTTGGTCATCTCCTGACTTTCGGTAGGCCCTCTCCTATTATGTGATTTGCGTTCAATCCAAATCCCACTCGGTCTATCACTCTCCTTCCCATGAGCTTTCTTCATCACCACCTTCTCCTTTGGTAACTGTGCTTTGTCCTCTCTTGTCAAATCAGATATGCTCGGTTCCCGTTTTCCCGAGACACTCATCCCTTCCAAGTCTCCGGCCGCCTGTGCATCTCCTGCCCGTTCTGAAACCTGATGCTGCTTCCTGGCAATCTTGTCTTCCCCTAGCGACCCCTCTTCATCATCCAGCCCAACTAGAGCTTCAAATCGCGAACTAGCGCCGTTGCCCTTCTCTGCATTTTTTGTGGCCCGAGATCCTCTGTTTTGTTCCAGTTTACCCTCCCGAGGGACATATGTTCTTGAAGGTCGAGCTCTATTAGATCGGCCGACTATCATCCATGGTCTGAATTCCTCCTCGGTGGTCTGGTTCATCTTCTTCGGCACTATAGTTGAAATTGGAAGATTGGGATGGTCATTCGATCTTTCCCCTGCATTATTTGAATTAGAATAAGTCCATTGGCAAGTCTCCTTCCGATAACCATATCTGCCACACGCGAAACAGATGAGGTTAAGCCCCTCATACTCAACCTGAAAAGCCAGATGCGCTGCAATCACCCTAGGTACCAATTTCTTCCTTAGATCGACTTCAACACAGATTCTAGCGTACTTGCCCCTTTCAATTCTGGCTGTGCTTGAAATTGAATCTGAAGGTGTAAGCATGTCAACCTTCATCGTCTTCCCTATTCTATTTCCTAATCTGGTAATAAATGTTTTATTATAACACTGCATTGGAATGTTAGGAATCCTAACCCATATTGCTACCCTACCTAAAGGGTTGTTGAAAGGGTTTAAGTTTGGGGACCATCGTTGGACAAGGATAGTGTGATGCTGAATCACCCACGGACCATCATATAGGACTTTGTGATAGAGTTGAGCCCACCCATCCTTTGGCATAAATCTAACCAGAAAATAATTATTAGGCAAATCTATTAGGTCGAAGTCTGGGGTCTTCCACAATCGGGATAAATGGGATTTGAGAGTATAAACATTATATTTCCGCCCCAACGCCATGATAATCAGAGCCGCATTCCATGGTTTACACCAATCACTATATTCTTCAGCAGAGACAGGAACAACAGGGTGCTGCTTCATAAGACTTTGAACTTCCTCTGTGAGCTCTGGTAGGTCCCATTCTCTGTTAATGACATCTAATAAAAGAGCTTCATCCTCCACACAAACGCCCCCATTATCCATACCATTAAATCCCATTAGTGAGGCTTTGTAAGAGATTTGCTTCTTCCCACTATTTTCTGGTGTATTCGCATAAGAGATATCATGATCCATACATTCATGATCATCTAATTCATTCCCTAGTGGTTCTTCATCAACCATTTCTGTGTCCTCTGCCGCTGAAGAAAGAACTTCATTCTTTTTTTTTCTTCTTGCTACCACACACAAGAAGATCAGAAGGCCGGTCCGGCGGAATCTTTCGCTGAAGTTGATCACCCATACCAGTTTGTATCTGTGCACACTTTTCAAGAGAGAGAAAACTAATGCTGTCTATATATCATTTAATTTGCTCCACCAGTTTTTGGGATATCTTATCTCTACTCCATGTCTTGATGGATGTGTGTTTTTTTTAATTTATTTTGTGAGAAAAAATTAATTTATGATCAACGCTTAGGATATAGTTATTATTTTAATATATTTTTCACGAAAATGTGTAATGTTTATTTCTGATACTGTACTTAATATATACATGCATGTTACCAGTGTAGTAGTCACCTTCTTAATCCAGTGTAGTAGTCACAATCTAAATCCTGAGTCTGCTTATATAATTGAGTCTGCTTCTAAATCCAGTGTAGTAGTCACAATCTTAATTAAGTTCTCCGTTTGTGTCTTGGTGATGTCTAAGTCATAATAGAGTGGATTATTGTCTAAATTTAGTACTATTTTTTGTCCTTAATATAAGAACTAGCTAACTAATTTGGGTAGATTAAAAAAAATTAGTTATGTTAGTTATTTGTAACAAATATATGTTGATTTTCTTAAAATATTATATTTCATCATGATGACTACTCTATAATATGTGCAATCAATAGGAATATTTTTAAAAAAATCATAAATTTATAGGACAAAGTGAATTGAGGTTTTATATTTAGAATCAAACATAATACTCAGCTAGTTCTTATATTAAGGATTCGTCGTAGTATTTTTTTTCATGAAACTTTGTAATGAGCCTTTTATACGTATATATGATATATTCTACTCAACATGGATGATACATACAATTTCTGGTCTTTAATATAAAATTTAGTTGACTATTTTAGAAAGATTGAGAAAACTAAATAAATTATTTTAAAGTATTTATATTTTTATTTTTTATACCAAATTAATTTGTATAATTTATAAATTAATATATAATCAAATGATACACGATATATTATATTATTAATCAACTTATTTAACTTCTTTAATATCTTCAAAAAAAAAAGTCAACCAGATCTTATATTAAGGATCAGGGCCAATAATTTTTAACATTCAAGGTGCCATAACCAGCCCCTAAATTTTTCTTATTAAACTTGATATATATCCCAAATCAAGCAAAAAGAAAAGAACACGGTACGTGCAGCATTTGGCAGCTAAACATATACATGAATCGAGATAGCGAAGTAGTGAAGCGATGGAGCAAGAAGAGAAGTGAAAGTGTGGGATTTAGGCGCACGTTAGTAATGTAGTGGAGGTATAAGGAAGGAGAAAACAAGGAGGTAACGAGCTGAGAAAAGAAGGTAAGGGAGGGAGTGAGTGAGTGGTACTTAATATGAAAGGGGTTGGTTTTGGTACGAAAGGACGATTACGACACACCCACGAGGAGAAGGCCAAAAGAGTTTAGGAGTGAGATCATTATTCATCACATAGATCCATCAGTGTAGGGTAGGTAGCCCCACAAAAAAGAGTGCGCCATTTTCCATCTTCGTATCTTCAATTCATATCTTTCATTAATGGTGGCCTCCTAGCTAGCAGTACTCGCCGCTTATATCACATGGCCTTCTGGTGCTACTCTCTCTTTAAAAGCATGCATGCACGAGGTTTAGTTATTAGTTAATTACCTGATGATGATTATGCAGAATGGTGATTATATATATATATATTGGTTATAAATAAATGATAAGGATATTATTGAAGATAGAATATATATGGGGTGGGAGATGAAAGAAAGAACAAGAAGAAAGACAAAAAAAGACAAAAAATGAAAAGATGGGGGACCCGCAACACATGGGGGGTTGATCCATCTTTGTGAAGTGGAGCCAACCCAATGGGTTAAGGCTGCGAATCTTTTCCCTCATTTTCTTGATTGCAACCCTACGTCTTTTGTGGTCACTGGTCATCAGCATCACTAGAGGGGGTAATATGGTTCGGTCCGGTGGGTTCGGGCCAACCCACTACAGGTTGGGATCATATGGGTTCGGTCCTAAAAGGACTGCATCAATATGGGTTGGCATTTAGCCAACCCAACCCATAACCGCTGGGTTGGCGGTTGGGCGGGCCAACCCATATTTTTTTTTCAATTTTTTTTAACAATATACTAAGATTGTTTTATATATATATAATAAGATTTTTTTCTCTACACACTTAAACATAACAAAATTAAAATACATTACAAATTAAATATTCATCACAGGTACATACACAACAAAATAAATATAAATCCACAAGTCATCAGTATAACTTAACAATAATCAATAATTAATTAATATTAAAGGTGTTTCAATTTGAAGCACGCTGAGGAGAGTAGGGATTGAGGAGAAATGGGCTAGACTTTGGACTTTGGAGTTACAGTTTTTGAGATTTGGACTATTGGCTAATGGTTCTTCCTTTTCCCTCTTAGTTTAAAAAAATATGGGCCAACCCGCCAACCCGGTGGTCCAACCCGTGACGGGTTGGGACCATATGGGTTCGGGCAAAAAATGACCGCATCAATATGGTCCCAGTTTTGTAGAACCCAAACCGCCTATTTTGTTGGGTTGGGCGGGCTCGGGCCACGGTCCCAACCCATATTACCACCTCTAAGCATCACTAGTACTTATGGTTATTATTCACCCTTTTCCCATTGCTACTACCGCCAACCTGCATATATCCATTTATCTCTTATGTTTCTATTAGTTGAGGTGGTAAGTAAATAAGGGAGAAAACATAAATTCAAAATCTCATGAAACGCATTTGTAAGGAGAGGCAAAAATCATTTAATTTGTGCTCTAAGCTTCAAAAAGAATTATATCCTTGATCAAATAAAAAAAAATTGAGTTAATCTGCCACATATATATAGATATACTATATGTAGGTAGGTTTAAGTTATAGGTAATGCATGTGCTATAGAGTTAATCTTCTCAACAATCTGCTCTATAAAGATAAAGTATGTGTATATATAGGGTTTAAATGGGTTAATCCCAGTACATGATCTAAGGAATATAATCGAGCCTTGTTTACTTAACCAAATCGCCATTGGTTTTTATTAGGTCACTCCTTTGATTTATGTCTATATAATTTATTTGTGACGTACTGTGTTTGATTAAAAAGGTGATGTATCAATATTTCTTTGAGGAAATGACGTAGGTGATAAATAATCTGGGAAATTTAGAATTGTTCACATCAAAAGACAATCACAGGAATAAAAGCAACTGATCCGAACCTCTTATTAACTAATAACATATAAAAAAAGGGGTTTTCTGGCCTTAATTATTGCCCAAAAAAAACAACAACATAGATAATAGATTCCTGAGATGATTTATATAAATGTAGTATGGCCAACATTGAATATATTGTAATTAACTCTAGATATATCAACAATAAATTATTAGGCATCCTATGCTAATGATCTTGATCGGTGTTTTATTAAATCCCAAGCTCTACCCATCTACCACTACAAAAAAACACTGAATTTGCGACGGAATTTGAGACGGCGACGGAATTTGAGACGGAATTTGCGACGGAATTGATTTCCGACGGAATTTGCGACGGAATTGATTCCGTAGGTAATAACAGCGTCACAAAAAATTTTCCGACGGAATTTATTTCCGTCGCAATTTCCGACGGAATTTGAGACGGAAATTTGAGATGGAATTTATTCCGTCGCAAATTCCCTCTCAATTTCCGACGGAATATTCCGTCGCAAATTCCGACGGAATTCATTTCCGTCGGAAATTCCGTCGCAAAATTTTTTTTTTTTTTTAAATTTTAAAAATCCACTTGGTAACTCCGGCCACCGCCCCCTCATCGCCGGCGACAGCGTGTGGCATCTCCGGCGGCATCTACCTTGTCGTCGACCCCCAGATCCGCCACGTGTCGCAACCTCTGTCTGCCACGTGTCGCAACCTCCCTCCGCCACGTGTCGCAACCTCATATTTCCTGGAAATGCAACTCAACTTGCCCATCCTTTGGTTCGAACCCACGACCTCGTCCGTACGCGCGCGATGCCTTACCGGATGAGCTCGACTGCTTTGGTGTTCTATTATTACACACAACTATATATATAATCTTATGTGCATATTTTTTTTAATTTCTAAAATTAAATTTTTATTAACATTAATTAATAACTAATAAATAATTATTACCTAATATTTTATTTACTAATATTAATTAATAACTAATAAATTTTATTTTTTATATGACTATTTTGCCCCTATAAGGACCAAAACCTACGATTGAAAATTAAAAATATTTTAGAAATTAGAAAATAATAATAAAAATTAAATTAAAAATAATAAATTTTATAAAAATAATTTTTTTAAATTAAATTAAATAAATTTTAAAATATTAAATAATTAAAAAATAATTTTTAAATTTTTCCACGGAATTTTAATTAATATTTTTAAATTTTTAAAATATTAATTAAAAATAATAAATTTTTCGGTAATTGAGAGGGAATTTCCGACGGAATTCAATTCCGTCGGAAATTGCGACGGAATTCAATTCCGTCTGAAATTCCGTCGGAAATTGCGAGGGAATTTCCGACGGAATTTAATTCCGTCGGAATTTGCGACGGAATTTAATTCCGTCGGAAATTCCCTCTCAATTTCTGACGGAATCAAATTCCGTCGCAAAATTCCGGCTGAAATTCCGTTTTCCGTCGGAAATTCCGTGACAAAGGTCAGAATTTCCGACGGAATATTTTCCGTGGCAAATTTTGCGACGGAAAAAATTCCGTCGGAAATTTTTCCGACGGAATTTGATTCCGTCGCAAATTCCGTCGGAAATTTTTCCGACGGAATTTGATTCCGTCGCAAATTCCGTCGGAAAATCGATGTTTTTTTGTAGTGTACTAACATTTCTATGAGCGCGCGCGCACAATATATGTATATATATATATATATAATAATACACAAACCTAGCAAAACATATCTTATAATGTCGTTCAGAACCGTATAATAGAATATGTATCCAATGAAGGATTGATACTCATTACACACGCACACACAGATATACATATTTGCACGTGCTAGCTAGTCAGTTAACGCATAGGGTTTCCTCGTTTAATTTGCAGATTTATACCTAAAATATACTTTTCACTTTTCAGTGCTTCTTTTTTTTTTTTGAGTAGCATATGAATAGAGTCGAACTTAAAAAAGCTGCTGAAACCGCCGCACATTGAGTGTGTGTTTGGTATTATTTATTGGGGTCAATAAGCATTTATTACGTAAGTCGAGATAAAACTCCTCTCATATACTTACCCCGTATATCGTAAATCACGATTTATAAGCACTTATTGTCTAAAAATTTAGGCTTGTTTGGTTCAGCGTTTACTTAAAAAATAAATCCTTATTACGTACGTTGAGATAAAACTCTTCTCACATACTTACCTCATATACCGTAAATCACGATTTATAAACACTTATTACTTAAAAATAAGCTATTCCAAACGAGCACTAAGCTATCTCAAACCAACAATGAATATATAATGATTGTTGCATTGTGCTTTTTAAAAGTCTCCTACGTTAATAATATTTGATCCCGTGTTCATGTGTGTTTGACGTGTTAATTAAGCCGACCCTGAATCAACTATTGTGATTTAAATTATACATTCATTAAGTTTAATAATGGCAATGAATTCTAACTTTAAAATGGAAAAAATATTGGTTCACCCTTAACCCGAGAGAGAGAGAGAGAGGGATGTTTGAAAGGAAATGCCGAAATGGTAATGGAGGGGTGGTGGTGAAATGGAGGAGTGGGGACCCATACAGAAGAATGGGCCCACAGAGCAGTGAGGAGTTGACTATTCTCTCTTGGTCCGCTCGTGCTTGGGGTCCAAACTTGGAGGTTCTATCAATCAAACAAACTTCAGCTCCTCTCCCCCATGAACCCCCACTTTCTCAAAAATTAAACATTCATCATGTGCGTTTGGACTGAGGTGAGGGAAGGATTAGTAAATTATAATTTTAGATAAAAAAAATATAAAATTCATCCTCTCATTCATTTTAAATATCTTTAACCTCAAAAAAGTAATTTAGTGTTTGTTTGGAAGAGCTTATTTTTGGACAATAAGTGCTTATAATTCGTGATTTACGGTATACGAGGTAAGTATGTGAGAGGAGTTTTTTCTCGGCTTGCGTAATAAGGGCTTATTTCTCAAATTTAAGCTCTTCCAAATACAACTTTAATCCTCCTCCCCTCCTCTCCCCTCCTTTCCCTTATCTCCCCTAAGACCAAACACACCTTTAATTCAGTTTAGAACATAGGTTACTTTAATTAATTCACCACTATGTCTTAAATTAGAATATTTTTATAGTTTTACCCTTATTAAAGAATATGAACTTTATGTGTTATTTTGAAGAGAGAGGATAAATATAATGAGTGGGAAAAATTAGAAAATGAATATTAATCATGGAGATAAAACTGAAAAAATGACATTAATTATAGGGTTAAGGTGTAAATTTAGTAACGAAGTTTTGTTCAAAAGATGTCTGACACAAATAAGCTTTGGAATGGGCAAAAATAACAACGAATAATTAAAAATGGTGTAAATTTAACAAAACTGTTAAATTTGACCTAACGGCATGAAATTATAAGAGAATAAAATCCCTAACAGTGTTATATCAAATTTAAAAGTTTTATTAAATTTGCACCATTTTTAATTATTCCTTGTTATTATTGCCTCTTCCAAAATTTATTTGTGCCAGATTCCCCTCAGCTAATCTTCATTACTAAACCTACACTTTAATCCTTAATTATACTACAAATGGCTTATATTTTGATCAATGCCTTTCTTCTAGAAATATGGACAGGAGGGAGGACTTGACTACTTATCTTAAATTTACATTCCAAGATATTTCTATTCACATCTTCATTCAAATTTATCAAAACCATACTATTCTTTTTCTCTCTTAATATAAGATATATTTAACAAATTGATCTTGATTATAAATATAAGACATATTTTCCTAGTTCACAATCTTTTTTTAATTTATTCTTATTATTCATCTCTTAACAATAATCAAGAAGGAGAGGGAATGAAGTAATTAAAAAAGATAACTATAATATTTTAAAAAATATATATTATATTATTAATTTAAATAAATTTTTTAATCTAATCAAATTAGATAAATATATCTTATATTAAAAATATGAACAATACATTTTAATATAATTACTCTACTCGTATATAAAAGTAGGGGCGGAGACAAAGGCCCAAAAATTTAATTTCTTTTGGTACCCAGTGCTAATGGAATGAATTTGCCATTTGGACCCACTAAAATATTAGGAATAAATAAAGGAAGGAATGGATCCGTGTGAATACAAACACGTGCACGTGGATATGACATGACCAACCACACGTGCACTCAATCATCATTCTCATTCATTCATTCATTAATTATGCGTCATACTCATATTCCCCTCCCCATCCGCACGTCACCAACCCACCAATCTTAATTTCTAAACTAATTATCCTATTTTTATTTTTTAAAAAAAGAATTAAAACATGCCAAGTTTTAAATTTGAGTGATTTTAGAAAAAGCCAGTTAATACTCCATTCTCAATCAATGCAAAATAATTAATAACATAACATCATCACTAATTAATTTGTTCTAAAAAAGTGACTAGAACTCCCCTTACCCTCTCAGCTAATCTTTTGGGTTCCGTAGCTTCTTGTTTGGGTTTTTTCTCCGGTTCCTGTACTTTTGGCCGCTGTGGCCTCAAGAGGGTTTTTCCCTCTTGTCACTTCTAATTAAAAAAAAAAGAACTCCCCTTACCCTTAACCTCTATAAGACACCCGTAAAAGGACGAGGTAGTTAGGCTATTAATTTTTTTCTAAAAATAAAATAAGTATTTGATATTAAAAAAACATTATTAGTGTTCATCCCATTCTATTTATAAATCACATCATTAGATTTTTATACGAATATATAATTATACTTTTTATTGATTGTTATATAAAATTTATTCTCATAGGTGTAATATATCTCAAATAGGCGTATCGGGCAAAAATGTTAAATGGGGGTAAAGTTATAAAATTATTATATTTTATATTTTTTGTTTCAGTGAAATATGTTGACAATGATTTATAAAATAGGATAAGGATAAGGATAAGGTTAGTATTGCCCCTGGATATTCAATAATTAAGAATACGAGGGAATACGTCCAGAATATAAGATATTGACATGATGATTAATAGGGTTTTTACTTTCATCCCATGTAGGAGAGAGAAAGGTAATAAATAATACTCCTGGTCTTATTTGTAAATAATTTTTTTCATTGATAAAATAATTAGTAATTAAAAATAATAAGTGTATCAAAAATATTATTATTTTTTATATACATCCCTATTTATAAAAAAAATATAAGAAAAAGAATGTATAAAAAATATAAGAGATTGTAAAATATACATTTTTTTAATATTTTATTGACTTCATTCGCCTGATCTTTCTCTCTCTCCTGAGTATAACTCCTGGTATATGTGATAATTAATTATAGATTATGTATTTAATAAGGGTAAAATAAGAAAAAAAAACTTATATTTTTATATACAAATTAAAAGTTATTTATAAAAAAAATCAATCTCATAAAGGAAAAAATTGTTTATAAAATAAACCGGAGAGAATACGAAGTAAACATATATTTAAAAATTATTAAATGATTTGACTAATATTCTTTAATTGGTCTGAATTAGTACACCGCTTCTTATTTATATTTAGAAGTAATATAATAAAGGGGAGGTAAATACTCTAGGTAATGACAGAGGAGCTATTGGGAAGAGAGATTGGGAGTCTCAAGGAAAAGAGAGATTGAAAAATAAAGGAGAAGGCGCCGTAACCCCTCATTTAATTCTTCTGACTTCTCTCCCTATTGTCCACCGCCCTACATATCCTCCCCGGCCCCCCTTCTCCCCACCCTACCCTGCCCCCCTTCCATCCACTCACCCAATGCCCCTTAATTAATACTTTTTCGATTATATTTGTAGAAACCTGATAACTAAATTATAAGATTTATTATTAAAATTAATTAACAATAATAAGAATATTTGAAATAATTTTTTTATTTAATTAAATTTTTATTTATGTGGATCAAGTAAGAGTAACGAATAATGTAAATAAAGATACCATCAAATTTTTAATTAATACAATATATATAATTAATATAAGTAAAAATAAAAAAATTATTAAATGATCAGATAATTTTTATCAAGTTCTTACAAAAAAAAATGATTAGTACAGTTGAAATTTTAGACTTTTATGCAAATAACGGAAGGGAGGGAGTACAATTTATTTATTCACATTTCAAGTTACAAGTTATACCAAGTGGTACAAATTATCAAGTATTATGTTCGGTCCTAAATATAAAATCAGTTAAATTTTTGGAGGAAATTAAAGAAACTAATTAAATTACTTTAAAGTATCTATATTTATCATTTTTTCTTCTGATTAATTTGTTTGACTTATAAGCTTATATATAATTTAATCATACACAACATATGATATGATTAAGTAACATATTAATCTTTTTTAATCACTCCAAAAAAAATCAACTAGATCATATATTTGAAACCAGAAGTAGTACTTAGAAATATCTTCTCTTTAGCATTGGAGCAGTATGCTGGCATACTCTTTTCAATCTAAAATATAAATCATTTTCATTCACCTCACCAAAAATTAAGGAAGAGAAGTTAAATTATTAAATCTATTTTAAATTATTTTTTTCAACTGTATTTTTATTACAGGTAAAAAAACTGTATTTTTATTAAACAAGGTTTTGAATTAGTGGAAAAATACAAAAAGTCATAATAATCAATGAATAAACATTCATTACTATTCAGACAGCTATCATTATTGACCAATCTTTTTTAAAAAAAAGGTGATTTGTATCCTAACACCTTGGTCCTTTTTATACATCAATTTTACATAATTTAATTAGTTAATTCATTAAATATGTTATAAATTCACAAATTTTCTCAATTTTATCCTCATTTATGAATAGTTATAAAAAATATTTTATACATTGTGCTTCACCTCTCTTTTTCTCTTTCGATATGTAATAGGGGTAAGATTATAGCATTGTCATCTTTTTTGGTAGAATTCAAGAAGTATTCCACAGTCGATAACTAAAAACTAATCATCTTGAGACATTGAGATCACAGAAGTGGGTTTTATCTCCTCCAACAAAACTCTTTTCATGCACAAGGCCGAGATCAAATCCAAAATATCATATTTAAGAAACCCCTATCTTTTAGTAACTATATATGTCATGCTTTTGTTGGTGATAATAAGAACCGAATTTTTTGTTTTCGAACTGGCTTGGAAAAAAATTCATAGTGGTACAATGGATAGGAAAGTATTTTAGAGGCAAGCAGGCAAGCATACAGGAATTCTTTGCTCCGCATAACAAAATATCGGGGTAACGCCTTACACAGAAGAACATAATAACGGATCTTTTCACTCTCGTTTCCCCTCAAAAGTGATTTCGAAAAATATGTGTTTGAAATAATGATTGAAATTTTTAAAAATAATTTTTTAATTTTAATTTATAATATACAAGATAATTATATGAGATAGGTTTTATTTTGATTTATATGAATAAATATTTTGGGAGTCTCAAATGTAATCCCGAACAGCGTACGTATATAATCTTTTGATCTTTAAAACATAGTTCACTTTTTTAGAAAAATTAAGAAAATTAAATAAATTATTTTAGAGTATTGATATTTATCATTTTTACGTTAAATTGATTTATCTAATTTATGAATTGATATATAATTAAATGATACACAGTATATACTATAATTAATTTGCTTATTTAGCTTCCTTAATCTCTTCAGAAAAAAGTCAACCATGTCTTATATTAAGAATCGGAAGAGTAAATCTTATTTGTATCCAACCACCAGAATGGGAAAAAACGAGAGAAAAAAATACATATAAATTTTTTATGATGTAAATTAAGGATTAATGTATAAATTTGCCCTATAAGTTTTCACTAAGGAGCGATGTTGCCGTAGAATTCAATGTTGCTCTGAAAGTTTCAAAATGTAGTAAGTTGCCCTATACCATTAAAACAAAAGGCGATTATAAAAAATTTAATATTGACCATTAAATTTATAATGATAAAAGACAACATTGCTTCCTTTTAAAATTTCAAGGGTAACATTAAACCTAAAATAACTTTTCGGATAACATTGCTCCTCAGGAAAAACTTTCGGAACAAATTTACAGCTTAATCCTATAAATTAAATCCTCACGTAATTCAATTTCCGACCATTTGGCCAGATTGACTTGCTCATTTTTATTTCTACTCATCAAATGCCTATGAATTATAATTAAATATTCCCTATGGCAAAAAAAAAAATTAAATATTCCCCCAAGTCCCAAGAGATGCAAACAACCAACGATGACGCGTAGCATAAACGTTCACAGACTAAACCTGCTTAATTTGTTATATCAAAATCTTATTTTATTAATAATTAGTCACATCATATTGTCTTGTTTCAAATTCAATACCGGTGGAGAATGAGTTTCTGTTAGATTCGCCTATCCCACAGATCTACAAGACTACAACACATCCCATGATCTTCATATAAAAGAAAGATTTGCCCCGTCACAGTTTATGGAATTAACTCATATCATAATATTATATAAATCATTTTAATTTGAATACGTAGCAGCTAGCTAGCTAGGAAATAGCTGGCTAAATCGTTCATGAATGGATGAAACTTGGAAGGGGATGGTTCATGCATGGACATTGTTTTGGAGTGAGTGAGAAGAAAAATACAAAAACACGGTGCCAACTTTGGGGCAAGAGAAGATAACAAAAGTTGCTGATGATTGTGATCGTACCTAGCAAAAAAGGTGGAGAGAAATTTGTTCAATTTTCAAGATAATAACTATTCGGCAGAATCAAGCCAAAACCCGCAGAAGAGAGAGTCGTGATAAATTGGTATGTATATGCTTTCTTGTGTATATATGTTTAGATCTGTTCCCACCAAAAGTTGTTTCTTATATCACACTTTATTATCAATCAATTTATTTGTACTAATACTATAGATAATGCATATCACTACGCTCGATGAAAGTTGAGATCTTCATAAAATCAGATGCACTAGTGTCTCTCCTTTAGACCATAACAATCTATGATTAGATCTCTTTCTATAAAAAAAAATTCACGTACAATACTAAATTTTGTCTCCTATGCCTATCTTGACCCCTCCAATTATGAGCATTGGAAGGGGACTATATATATAACCGACTTAGTTCAAAAATATAATTTAGTTTAATTTTTTTGCTTAGAACTATCAAATTAAACATGAATAATTTATTCAGGCAAAAAAAAAAAACATGAATAATTTATTACAAAGATGTTAAAATATTTTTTTAAAAAAATATGAAATGGGAAAAAAGTGATAAAAAAACCTCCCATCTCAAATGTTATCATCCAATGATACTTAAAAGCTCAGGTCTTTAAGCATGTACTACTCATTTTTAGTGGATGCAACACTTCTTTAGTCAACTATGTGTAATGTATTTTTAGTTATGTGTAAATATCTTCTGTTTTATCCATAGTTAAAAATAGGTTGCACAGAGCTAAATAAGATTTATAATGACCGTCAATGGCTTTATAACCTAATGGCATAAGAACCTTTTTGTAAATAAGAGGTTGTGGGCTTAATCTCGCTTGTAACTCTAAGTTGATACCTGTCCTTTTAATAAAAAAAAAAAAGACTTGTAATGAGTGAAGATAGGTTGCAACTAAATACTTAAAAATACATTTAAGATATTTTTGAGAAAAAATTGTGATGAAAAATTTTCAGTAATTTTCTTCTGAAAACAATACAAAGTTTGATGCAGCTAGAAAATGAAAAGAAAAGGAACCACATTGGAAAAAGAAAATAAAAACAAAAGGAAGGAAGAAAAATGGAGCTAGAGGACAACCACACGGGAATTGACCAAAAAGAGGGAAGAGAGACAAGATCTCCGGACTCAATACAAAGGGATAATGTTTGGAACCCAAAGGGAATTAATGAAATGTGTAACTAGGGTAAATATGTCGACAACTTTGAAAACCCAAAAATACCCTTTATATCCGATAATATTACTACAAGGGAAAGCAACTCACGTGTGCACATGTGTAACCATATCCCCAATTTGCAATTTTTAAGGGCCCAAAAAGAAATTAATTGGGTGGAGGAAAAAGGTGCTGATTTCCAGGCAGAAAAAAAGCGCAAAACAACAAAATAGAGGCCCTCGTGCAAACTGTATGTCTCAGTGGAAATCTGAAACTTTCATTAGTGTCATCAATAAATTATAAAGTTCTTTTTCTATATTTATTTATTGATTTTATCAATACAGAAGCCAAATTAATCTGAAGGAAAGGTCATGTACGTGGGTGTAGACCTTCAACTCTATTCCTCAATCCTCATCCCTTGCTGATGCTATACTCCCCTGCCTCTTGCTCTTCCTAATTCAATAATTGACCACTTTTTTCCTTCATCTTTTTCTTTATTCAAAGTTTATGCGTACTTCACATATTCTTCTAATTTTTTTTTGATAACAAGATTCTTCTAATTCTATACACACACAAATTCTTCAAATTTGATTATAGTCTCTTGCATGTCCTGATGTCCCTATATCTTAGCAATGTTCTATTCAAGATTCTGAAACCCGGACCGGTCACTGAACCGGTCGAGGTACTGGATTAAGGGTTGGTAGGTTAAATAAAAGTTAAACCGGGGTTAAACCGGTGAGAAAGGGAAGATTTTAGAATTATTTATATGAAAATTTGAATAAAATATTAAAAAAATTAAAAAAACCGGCCAAACTGGGGTCAGTAGCCAAATCGGACCGGTCGGACCACCGGTTCTAGCATGAGAACAATGGTTCTATTTGAGTCCCCAGATCTATGCATTAATTATTCTGTTTTTTTTTTTTTTGACATTTTTTTACAATATATGATTGGTCAGAGAAAGTTGGACTCAATTATTTGATCTAAATTATTGTGTTGTCAAACACACTATATATTATATATGAAATGGTTGATCCTACGCCATTTGTTTCTCATGATGCCGTCCACACGTTTTGACTGGCGATATCTAAATAAACGCAGATTGAATGTCATTGACGTGTCTGTCGGATGAAACAATAAGGAATTAAGGATTTCAGATTTCGAAATTCACAAGAACAAAAATTCCAGTCAATTCATATGGAATAAAATTCTTGTAACCGACATTTCACAAGTCGCCGTACCTGGTCGTTCAAATTTCATTATTCATTACTTAACACACACATGTTGATTCCCCTCAGATTTCAATGAGAAGAAGTAAACATAAGAGAAATTTTTTCGTTTGACCATTTGATTTCGTTTGTGTATGTATATGTATATCAGTTTTTTTTTTTTTTTTTAATTACGTCCATGTGAACAGCTACTATTACAGATCTAGGTCAAGATCATATCTTAATAATTGTAGTTCAAGTGATCATTATTTGATATATATATATATATATATATAGGGTTCCAATATCTTAGGCTGGTTTGAATAATTGAAACAGGGAGCCAAGTGGGGGGCCAGTGGCCAATTGTTATTTGCTTTTATTCGTACCTAGATGAGGAAGCTGCGAAGATAAAAACCCTATATGTGTGTGTGTGTGTGTGTGTGTGTGTACACGTATGTGCGTGTATCAATATTCCGTGACAGCTGCAAATCAGATCGACATATATATCATAGAAATTAATTTCTGTGTACGTATGTGCATGTATCAATATTCCGTGACAGCTGCGAATCAGATCGACATATATATCCCAGTAATTAATTCTGGGTTTCATGCATGCAATAATATTCATAATAATTGATCGGTAGCTCCATAATGTGAAAGAAACTAGGTTAGAGGGAGGGAGAGAGGGAGGGAGAGCAGTGAGGAGAAACAAAGGAAGGGGTTATGTGTGCATATAGAATGTAATTGGACGTAAAATCTCTATCTGGGATCCACACTTTTGCTTTCAGGTCACAATCCAATGTCACCTTTTTTGCCACTTGAGGACAAAGTTCTTCAAATATAATCCTCCTTTCAAGCCTCCAAAGTCCAAAAAAGCACAAAACCATAACAAAAGAGATAAACACGCTCAAATCATAGAACCCACACGCATGCATGTCTGATTCTGATCTACTAATCAATCGTATAATTATATATACTTCTTTGATTGGACTGCCATGATTTTACGCACACCAAGAAATGATCTATGTACGGATATATGTGTGGCCCTCGGGATCAGATTCGTATGAACTACCTGCTCACACGTAAATATACACACTTCTTCTTGGTGATTACTGGGAAAAATGATAATAATAAAAAGTATTCCATAAATTCATGATGATGAATATTCTCGTCCTTAAGAGAAGAAACACTTGCGCGTTCTTTCTATTTTTTTTTAGTTATAAGGACAGGCACATTACTGAGTTATTAGCGGGATCGAACTGGTGATCTCCCACTTACGGGGAGCATCCATATCACTATGTTACAAAAATCTTCAGTAACACTTACGCGTTATGCAGAATGGGAATCCGAAGAAAGAGAGAGAGAAAGAGAAAGAAAGAGATGTGTTTAGCCTCATATTACGATGCACGCATGGCCTCAGATCCACCACGAGAGCTTCCCAAACAAGTCCTTAGCTTGCTTATTGGATTGCGATTGAACGTAGCTTCAACAGTGAACATTGCTTTCAAAGTTTTCTGAGAATAGTGATCTGATTAAGAAACTGCCATTTGTTTGAAACAGTATACGAGTTATCCTCATCTATATCATCTTGATATTGGACTACGACGATGATTGAGCTTTTATTGAGCACCATCGTGCTACGTGTGGTTGGTGGCCAGTTTATATATCACATCCACGCAGAGAGGACAGAAATATATTGAATAAATAATAAGCCCAGTATTTTTACGTTCTATACAACAAGGCCATCAACTCTGGAAAATTCAAATTAAACTAAAATTCCTGTAACTTTCAGTATTTCTTCCAAAGTATGTATCCAAATCATATTAATGTGACCTCTGATTGATGTGATTTGCACAAAACTTAAAATTTTCTTCCGAAACCTGAACTCTACCCTCGTGTTAATATTGGACACGTTGTATAACTGAAGGAGACCTCATATCTCCTTAATTAGTCATTTATCATACTCAAGAATTTCCCAGACTCTTATTTTTCACATGACTTGTTATAATCACGCCGTCCTATATATAGGTATCAGGATCTAACCCGTATTAAAACTCCCTCAAAAAAATGAAGTGTTTCTATCCACCAAAGGTTTAGATCTACTATATGAGTTGTTCTAGTTTAATCAAGAATTTAAAATTTAAAATTTGTGATCATAATTGTGTTGAGTGGTATGAACGTCGCCTGAAAAAAAATATTATTTTTATGCCTTGAATTCAGATTAGTCTTAACTCGTGGAGTTCCTCTTGTGACCAGAAGCTGGTCCATGAGACTAGTGCATACGGGGAAAAAGGACTTCTCCTTTAAAATACAATAGGACAAGATCTCTCTCAATAATCAATGTACTCTATATACTAAATAGGTGTCCTATATTTGTGTAGTACTCTATAAAAAGCAAATTCAAAAATCTTTGTTGCTTTATGCTGCAGACATGCATGGGATATTCAATATCGGATGCTTTTGAAATTCTCACCCTTTGACTGAATGAACAGTTAGGAAACTCAAAAGCACCGTTTTAATAGTTTTATGCACAGTGCACAGATTGAAATTGATGATGCAGCTTGCAAGAAGGAGAGGCCCTGCCTGCCTAGCTATGTGGAGACCTATGTATGACTATGTATAGAGATTTTAAATGGGATATATATATATATATATATATATATGGGGGAGAATGATAGAAAAATACTATTTGAACTTTAAAATCCCGCTGACAAGAATGGTAATGGGATTGACAACGCAAATATTTGTCAACAGACTAATTGGAGATTTTGAAGTTCAAATGATATTTTTTTATTATTTTCCCTATATATATATATATATATATGGATATTGGATGGGAAAAAACTCAAAAAGGGACCAAATAATAAAAGGAAAGGGGGAAAAAAAGCACAAATTCACATGGTAGGAGAAATGAAGGGGCAGGTAGTGACAAGAGCAGATCTCATACATAGAGAGAGACATGTGAAGCAGTGGGGAGGGGTATGACCACCTTTTTAATTGAAGATCCAATGGGGTGGTTTGCATGTGCCCCTCTTTCTTCAAATTCATTTATTCCTTTTTGGTTTTAAATAAGTAGGATAGTACACTTACAACTTCTCCTCCTACTACTGTCTGTATTTTCTTTTTTTAATTTATAAAAAAAATAATATTAGCAGGCCTTAATCTGCTCCTTGATTTGCTCAACAACACTTATTACACTTGACAACTGCAGCAGTAAATACTTTACAGTATCTTCTCTACTTACTCATTGACCCATCATTAACTATCCTTCCAACTTCATCCTTTTCTTTGGATTCAGATATATACCACAATTAAAAAAAAAAATTATTATGTCCTTTATCCAAGTACTCCCATCACAAAAGTTCGGTGAATTTTGTAAGTATATGGTATTTTTACTGCCATGTCTTAATAAAAATATGATACCATGTGAGTTTTTTTTTTATCAAAAGAAAACAGAATAATTACTCAGATTTATAGTTTATTATTATTATTATTATTATTATTATTATTTTCTATACAAAAACTTTAATTAATGTTTGAATGAGTATATAAAAATATAGAATTTATTATGATAAATTACTTTCTATTTTAATAAAAATCTAGTTTTTCACCCCAAAAAAAAATCACTGATTTCAATTAAAAATAGATACCTGCATATATACGTGTGTAAAAAAAAGTCCTTGACATTGAATATGTTACAAATCAATTACATCTTATTTAAAATTAAAAGATGTTCCACCTCTCTTATCTTGGCTAATAAAATATCATCCAGCTCTAAATCTACAAAAATAAAATAGATGTGAGATGTTCACTTTTCCTGAAATCATTCAAATAGTGCCACTTTTTCCATGTTAATTAATTGTTTATTTGATTTATTTTGAGAGTTTATTTTATTTTGGCCGTTCCAAGCCCTGGCCATAGCGGGGATCCTACCGCTGTTTAAATGTGTGTTTAGATTAATTTTTAGGGGATATCATTTTAATCTTTTTTATAAGTTTTTTTTGATAAAAAAAATTGATTCAATTTATAAGTCCAGTTTTATGATAGTAAATGTGTTTTGTACCTTTTATTTCTATTAATTACAATTAACAAAAAAAATTTATTCATGTGGACTTTTATAATTAATTATAGATAAAGACGAAATTAAAAATTTAACCCATAATTAATGAGTTAACTAACTCTTCTTGATATGTGAAAATTAATTAAAAAAAATTATAAATAGAATCAAAATAATAAATTTTTCGATTTACAAAATAGATTAGTAACAAAAATTTTATTTCGAATTATTAAAAAGGGTGTTTGAAACCCAAGTTTTCGTGGCTTCTGAACACTCATTGGGGTTTTGTCTGTTTGGGTTGTTCTGTTCTTAAATGCAAATGGTAGCGAAAGGGCCCTATATATATGTGCGTAAGCACACGCTTTAACACCAAGAGAGGCACCTTTCAAACTTTTCTACTACTCTTAGAGAGTTCGTTTTTTTTTTTTTTTTTGAGTTTGAAGCATATATCAATGGCTGTCTTCTTGATTACAATTATCTGTGTGTTCTTGGTGCTCTGTTTTTGCTCTGCTCTGTTAAGGTGGAATGAAGTTCGTTTCAGCAAGAAAGGTTTGCCTCCTGGCACCATGGGTTGGCCTGTCTTTGGAGAAACCACCGAGTTTCTAAAGCAAGGTCCAAGCTTCATGAAAAACCAGGGAGCAAGGTAAACGAAACTACCTTATATAGGTTTTTCTCATATTCATAGGCCTGTTTTACTCTGTTTTTATTTATAGCCTATAGTTTTTTTCTAGGCCTAGCATCTCCCATGCGAACGGAATAATAGAGGAATTTTGGAAGTTTAAAAGTCATGTCAAGAAATGGTATTTTTGGATTAGCCTCTGTTTCTGATCTAGGAGAGAGGAGGAATACGAAAGCCCAAGAAAAATCTGCTTAAGAATGACATGTGCATAATGAATATATGTGTGTTTAAGTGGAAAAGGTGATTTAAATTAAAACTTGGGGGTGAGGTAAGCAAAAGTAAACTGTGGTTTCATGTAGTACTTTTCTTTTTTTACCTCCAATGAGCAATGATTGTGATTTGTTGCAACTTTATTTATATATTTTTACTTTTGTGAATGGCAGGTATGGCAGTTTCTTCAAATCCCACATACTGGGGTGTCCTACCATAGTGTCCATGGATGCAGAACTCAACAGATACATCTTAATGAATGAATCAAAAGGGCTTGTTCCAGGTTACCCACAATCCATGTTAGATATCTTAGGCAAATGCAATATTGCAGCTGTTCATGGCTCCACTCACAAGTACATGAGAGGTGCTCTCTTATCCATCGTCAGCGCCACCATGATCAGAGATCAGCTTTTGCCTAAAATCGACCACTTCATGAGAACCCACTTGGCCAATTGGGATAACAAGCTTATTAACATCCAAGACAAAACCAAAGAGGTTTGCCTGTTTTCTTCCCCCTTCTCATTCATCATCAAATCTAATGGGGATATCTTATATTCTATGAAAAGAAAAAAAAGTTTCTTATGCAGAGAACCTCTTCTTTTCTTGCAGATGGCGTTTCTGTCATCCCTGAAGCAAACTGCTAGTATTGAATCCAGCTCAATCTCTGGTCAATTCATGTCAGAGTTCTTCAAGCTTGTTTTAGGAACACTTTCTCTGCCTATTGACCTTCCTGGCTCCAATTATCGCCGTGGAATTCAGGTTTGGTTTAATCATTATTATCATCTTCGAAGAGTTTTCGATTTTCTGATGGAGTTGATGGAATAGTATTAAAGTTTGTTTTTTTTTTTTTGCCCCACACTCTGTCTTTGCAGGCAAGGAAGAACATTGTGAGCATTCTGAATCAGCTGCTAGAGGAAAGAAAAGCTGCTTCCCCAGAAACTCACCAAGACATGCTTGGATGCTTGATGAGAAAAGATGATTGTAGATACCAATTAACTGATGAAGAAATCATTGATCTGATCATTACCATTATATATTCTGGGTATGAGACTGTTTCAACCACTTCCATGATGGCCGTGAAGTACCTCCATGATCACCCAAAAGTTCTTGAAGAACTCAGAGTGAGTGCCTAAAGTGTTCTTACTTTCTATAAAGTTGGTTTCTTTAACTCTCATCTTTGATCTTTCTTTCCTCTTTTGACCTTATTGACTGACTCGAATAAATTTTACAGAAAGAGCATTTCGCCATAAGAGAGAAGAAAAAGCCAGATGATCCAATCGACTGGAACGATCTCAAAACAATGAAGTTTACTCGAGCTGTAAGAATCTTTTCCTCTTTCAGAACAAAGTCGTTGAATTCTCTTAAAATGAGAAGATTCAATTTTGAAAAACCTGACATATTGTCTGGTTTTGGCAGGTGATATTTGAGACCTCGAGATTGGCCACAATAGTGAATGGAGTGTTAAGGAAAACGACCAAGGAAATGGAACTGAATGGTAGGTTTTCAAAACTTTTCATTATATGGTCTAATAATAAATATATGATAGCTCTAGCTTCCGCCTCTTTGTATATTTATGGGCTCAAGGAGCTGTTTTTTGGACTTCTCAAGGCTCTTCTTTAAGGTCACTTTCAAAGGCGACGTACTGCTGTTACAGTTAAAGAGAGAGAGAAGAAATGAAAGTTCAAATTTATCCCCAAGATAGTGATAATCCACATGGGCATTGCCCACCAGTTCAACAACACCCACCACCAGCAGTTCTGATTTCACTGTCACACGAGTTCTTTCGATAAAAGAGAAAGATCCCACAGAATCCTTATCTCAGCTTTACCATTTAATTTACTCTCACTGTAATATCTCATATTGTGTGTGGTTTCAGGATATTTGATTCCCAAAGGATGGAGGATTTATGTGTATACCAGAGAGATCAATTACGACCCATTTCTGTATCCTGACCCACTCACTTTCAACCCTTGGAGATGGCTGGTTCGTCCCAAAACTTGTCCATTGTATCAGAATTCTCCATTTTATGAGAGTTGAATGTGATTAATTAATGACTTGGAACTTGAACTGGTTAATCCAGGAGGAGAAGAGCATAGAATCACTGAACTATTTCTTGGTATTTGGAGGAGGAACAAGGCAGTGTCCAGGAAAAGAGTTGGGGATAGCAGAAATTTCAACGTTCTTGCACTACTTTGTGACCAGATACAGGTGAGGAGGGATTTGAAAAGTGTTTGGTGAAAACAGTGTTTTGATTTGAGGATGGTTTTTTTGATTAATGTTTGAATTTTGGTTGCAGGTGGGAAGAAGTAGGAGGAGATAAACTCATAAAATTTCCGAGAGTGGAAGCACCAAATGGATTTCGCATTAGGGTCTCATCTTTTACTGACTAGGACTTAGGATCGTGTTTGTACAGTTGGAGATATAGTTAGCTCATACCAGGGTTTTTTTGTATCATAGTTTTTTTTGGGAAAATCACTTCTAAATTCTAAGAAAAGAAGATATTATCAGAAAGGTCATTCGGGTTGTAAAACACATTCAATAGATTGTGAATACAGGCTTTAAGGTTATAATTAGAGGCCTTTTTTATAGTATCTTTCTTCCTTAGACCTAAAAGTGTTTCTCCATGAATTTTAATCCAGTTAGAAAATGAATGAATGATATTAGGCTTTTTAAAAAAAAATTATAGACTCCTTTTCTGGAACTATTTTTTTTTAAAAAAAATTATAGACTCCTTTTCTGGAACTATAAAATAATTACACTTTAAACATAAGTACCAACCAGCTGTTGGTTGGTTGAGGTGCATAAATGATAAGCAGCCTTATTTTCATAAGGAGATAAATACAAATTATTTCTAGAAAAATAAAAAATTTTTGTGTTCTAACTTCTAAATCTTATAATTGACAGTTAAATAAAAAACATGATAAATCAAAATTTATAAATTAACATGGTTTTTTTGACCCCGAATAAATTAACAAGGTTGAAATATAATTTTGTTTTACAAAATAATCAATATAACTGTCTTCTTTTAGAATGAAAATTGAACATGGGGGATCATAGGGGGTTAATTGTTGTAAATTTTATAATTTTAAGTTGGGGATTTAATTTATTATTAAATATATACAAGGATTTCTTAAAAAAGAAATATGGAGCAAAGAAGAAATGAGACATTTAAAGGTAATAAATGCTTAGTTTGATGGGAATTTCTTATGAAAGTAAAAAATGCGTATAGGTGTGGGGCCCAATAGCTGGCCCATCAGTTGCAGAAGGAGCAGCCATGGTGGACCACCCTCAATCCATACTTAATGAAGGCAGCTAGGGTTAACGTGGGCTGGCAAGGCCTATTAATATGCTGCTCAAATCGAGGACTGAGCCTCTCAGGCCTATACTCTGGGCTAGGCTTTCTAGGCCCATGTGTGTGGTCTCACCCTACTCTGTCACTTTATTTTCCTCTTCTTAACCCTCGGTCACATTATGCGCTCGACAAAATAGTCATTACTCATGACTAATAAATAATGCAGTTTGTTATAATTTCTATATTTGTGCTTAGCACTGACTGTCTACATGCTCAATTTATATATATACACAATCAATTTAAAACTAGATTTTGTAAATAGAAATAGAAGTCGCTTTCTAACACACTTCGATACAAAGAATAATACTTCAATAATAAAATTTTATTCCATTAGATGGGATTCGACTGTATAGTTCGCACGATGTCACTCTACTTTATAGAAAATTAAATTTTTAGATAGGTTATTAATATAAAGAATAATACAATTTTTTTTTTTTTTTTGCAACAATGAATTCTGACCTGTGGTCCTCTTCACCTTTTACCCATTTGAGCTAATCTCATTGCAAATTTAATTAAACATGTAACAAATTAATAATAGCAAATATATATACTTCCTCTAGTTCAAAATATAGGTCAAACTTGTGAGAAAAAGTGATTTTTTTTTTTTATAAAATCCACTTTACTTTTGTCTGTGTATTTAATGATTTTTTATTTTAAAAATTTGCCTCTACATTCTCTCTTATTTTTCACACTCTCATCATTTTTCTCCCTAACATTCTCTCTCTCTTTTTCCCATTTATCATCGGGAAAATTCCAAAAAACTACACTCAAAATATAAAAAAGACAAATCAGTACATCGAAATTCAGAAAAGACGAATCAGGCGGGTGTCAGAAAAAGGAGGAATCTGGCATTTTGAAATTTCGGCCAAATTACGAAAATGCCCTTCAGCACTTCAGGCCCACTTCAGAATAACAACATGATCCTCGAAATTAATACCTCCGGATTCATTATTAACAACTTCAATTCTTCTTTTACAATTCACAAGTTTCAGGGCTAATAACACTACCGATTTCGCCATTAACAACTCCGGATTCGATATTAACAACTCCATTTTCTTCTTTCACACTTAACAAATTTTAGGGCCAATAACACCATCGATCTCGCCATTAACAACTCCGGATTCGCCATTAACAACTCCTATGCTGTTATTCCGACTAAGGGCTGAAGGGCATTTTCGTCATTTAGCCGAAATTTCAAAATGCCAGATTCCTCTGCCCATCTGACACAGCCTGATCTGTCCTTTTGCAATTTCAATGTACTGAATTGTCCTTTTGCTATTTCCAATGTAGTTTTTTGGAATTTTCCCTTTATCATCTCTCTCACTTATTCCCTTGATAAAAAAAAAGGATATATTTGAGAGAAAAAATAGGTAGATATCTTGCGTACTTATTGTTTTTAACTAATTTTAATTGATTTCTTAATAAATGTTAAAGGGAATATTTTGGAGCTCTCTACACCAAATGGCAAATATACAAATGTTGACTGCTATAACGTCTTGTACATTACCCAAGAGCTTCAAAATGCAAGACACCAGAATGCTAACAGTCACCAGGAGAATGAAAGAACAAAGCTTTAGTGGGTGAACATTTTGCACTAATATGCAGATTCTGCCCATATCATCCCCTGCTTAAACCCTTTGACAATTTTCAAAACTAATGTGAATTTGTTTCATGGGAGTTAACAAACACCAAAATTTTAATCACCTTTTACACTTTCCGGTGTGATCTTAAGCCCCATGGCAATTTACAACAGGTTTATATTACAACATCAGATTGCCGACTTGATTCCTTTCCTTTCTCTCAATTCCCGGAAATTTTCAGCCAAGGTCCAATCATGAGTCGCGCAATCAAAAGCTTTAGACTTCTTCAAGAACCTACACCCCCAATTATTTGCCACAAGAAACTATATTATTATTCCATGTTTTGCAGAGCACAAGCAAAAGGACTACAAATATCACATTACTTCGAAATGTGAAAATTACTGAACGCTAGTCGTACTTCAAGCCACAGAGGAAAGATTTGAAATATTATAAAACAATAAAGAGAACTTTGACTTAAAGAATATCATTTTGCAGAGTACAATTTCAGGAACAAAAAAACTGTTACATTCAACAGGATGTGCCTCTATTGCCACGGCATTTTCTAAAAGACAGTTACTAAGCAAAAGACCCTCCTCTATCCAGCTGTTACCCCTCTCTTTATATACAGATTTCGTTGAGACGTGTGCTTTCCTTGGTAACAGAAATATTACTCCAGGACCACAAGATTGAGGAACAAAATTTCAAGAAAGAACCTCATTTGTGAACTAAGATGTCATATCTTCCACCTTTTGCTTCTTACTTTTCGGTTCTTCCTCTGCTTCATGGTTGACAGCTCCATTAATTGCCGCTGGACCCAACAGAGAGACATGCTTGCTAGTAATTTGACGTCCTGCCCTAAGCTTAGGACCCCAGTGCCTTTCAGGATTAGGTAGAAAGCGAGCAACCTTCTTAGCTTGTGCCTTGCTAAGAGATGCTACGGCTCGAGCAAAATTAGCCTAAAGAAACATAAAGCTTTAATCATCAGTCACTATAGACCTGAATCACTGAATCACCTAATCCAAATTCTGTGCCCGGGCCTTGGTGGCAGGACTGAGTCCCAAGTTCCTAAAAAACTAATTCATCAAGTCCAAGCCCTTGCATGCCCTAATATGCACTAATTATAAATATGTAAACAATAGCTAAAATATAACCAATTACAGACCCCTGCTGAGCAGCAGACATTATCCATCACCAAAAGCATGGCATCGAAAGAATAGCATAAAGGGAAAAGAGGAAAGGGTAGATGAATAAAACATAACAGGCCAAATATACCTGAAGGACAGGTTCCTTTGCAAGTATGACACTTCCTGGTTGATCCGGAGGTTGAGCTTTCACAGGATGATTTTTCACCTATAGGAAAGAAAAATCAGCCAAAGTCAAAGGGCAAATGATTCTGAAATCTTTGACCAGACTATTCTGACATTAGGAAATGAGTCATCCAATGTACAAGTTACCATACACTATTAAAACATTAAATATCACACAATTTTTATGCAACCAGAAAATCAGTCTGCAAGAACCAATACAGATCATCAACTTACTAGAACCCAATAATTAAATACATAATGAAGCAAACCAGCAATAATTATATGTAATCTCTTACCCAGCAGCGCATTATGTCCCAAATGACATCCATCGGTGCATCTGATTTAAGCCCCAATGGATTGACATGAGTTCCAGATATGCGATAGCCAGCATTGATAACAGCAGAGCGGAACATAACTGCTGATGGAGAAGTGCATTTAAGTGTTGAACAGAGGTTATGCAGACTGAGAAACAAAGGGACATCTGGCAATTCCTGAAAAGAGTAAAATGTATATAACTTCTTTAAAAAAAAGTATATAAGCAAATAATTTCCAAGTAATAAATTTTTATAGGTATATCCAGAAAGCTGCAATGCTTGAAGATATCAATACCACGTATCTGGATCATACCATCACCGATTATCAGCAAAGTGTCAAAAATTAGACATCAAAAGAAAATAAACCTCTGATATGGTCGTCAAAACAGCAGATATACGCTCATAAGCAGGATAACGGTCCTTCATAGATTTCACATCTGCTAACATAGAAGCTACCCATTCCTGGTCATGGATAGAAGCAGACCATATAGGTCCCCCCATATTGAATTTCTTTCCACAGTCACTACATTCTTGAGGGACAGCAGGACCAAAGCCAGGCAAATATCTGACACTGTTATTCTGTAAACAGATGAAAACGAATTAGATACTTTCAAGTTAAACTTCATCAGACCAAACAGAAAACTTAAATAGACCAAAAGATTACAGTGTAAGAACTCTCCAAGAAATCTATTGATGGCTCTCAGTTCAGTTCTAGTTTTATCCAACCATTTATGTTGAGGATTATTATTAACTAAAACAACCAAAAGATTAGCTAAGGCAAGATTGAAGAACTACTTCCAAACTAAATTTCTCATGTTTATCTAACTTACAATGTCTTGAAAATTGATAAGACCCAACCTCCTAATGCTACGTTAGAAACAGAGAGGAACATAGGGGAGTGGCAACAAGACAAAAAGGGGGGTAAAGGGGAGTGATACTGAAGGTTCAAGGGATTATCATATGGGTCCTGGTCATAAAGAAAAACAATTGAATGGCCTAGTAATGTTTTAGGATCAGCCTAGGTGTATGCTTAATCTTTTGTTACTTCTGAGTTTTAAAATCTTCCCTTGATACATAAAAGCTTAAAATTATCGTGGGTGAACATAATTGGCTACATTACTTTTATCTATTCTGTCAATAATAAGGCTCAACTTTTGTATGATGCTGATGCACAGTATTCCCAAAAATTTGATCCAGACACAATGCAACTTATAGGCAAAAGGCAAGTTCAATCACTCATACTGCATAGCCAAGTCAACAAGCAAAAACAGCCAATATAATCATGAAAGATGGATGTTCAACAAAAGGAATGACGCCAAAGAAATTTGTAAATATTATCATAGAAAACCTTAAAAAGACCAATAACTACCATAGTCACAGATTATCTTAGAACAGCATACTAATGTGCCAGCCTATAATTACATTAACACTGGAAGAGAAGATAAAGAAGATATTATTCGGAATAAATTTATTTATTTATTTTCAAAGGAAAATTGGGCCTATTTATGGAATACATGAACAAGCAAATATGATTTAGTTGCTTAAAATGTCAAAATGGTGACTGCAGCAAGCCCAAACAAGATACACACCTTGGACATGGCCCTTGCTAGAGGCTGGAGGTGGAAGGAATCGCAACCAGTGCACTGATAAACATATGAAAGCTTTAACGGTGTGTTTTTCATTGCACTTGCAGAACTGCAACCAATTATTTCAACTTTCAGTTGGAAGCAAAGAACCATCACTTACAAAGTGTACTTTACAAAATTGACAAGGCAGAAAAACTAAGATGATTTACGTGTATATGCGAACAAAAACACGAACATAGAAGTCCATCTGAACAGATAGCACAGGAACAATATACCGCTTGTAACGATTAGCATGACTCTGCATTTCATGGAAAATAGAGTTATAAGCATGGGGATTATTGCTTGGCTAGATAACCTAGGCATCCAAATGAGAAAGGTATATACAATGCCTACACATCAACAATTAATGAATGATCAAGCTACCTTAGTTACACAGAACGTTGCCTTCCAAGACAATGAGTATCATTTGTACTATAAGATAATATAGAATTTTGAAGTTCTTTTTTTTAAAAATCTGTGGATATTTCAGATATTTCTCAAATTATATGTACTGAGTCGACAATCGACTATTAAAGTCACCTCTAACTTCCTTTCCTTTTTTCCTTTTGGAATCATCCAACTTCCTTCAAATTCAAACAAATTTGATTCTTATTAAAGGGATATAAGCATTGCGTGTGTACCTCAATGGAGGCAAGAAGGATCCTCAAAGCCATTTCGTGGCAATATTTCCCTCTCAGTGGATATGATCCATACCTAATATTAATAACAGTTGCAAGCAGTTCAGTTTTACCGACCAAACTATTGTAGTGCAAGAGATCAAAACCAATAAGATCATTAACCTTACTTTGAATAGCAGACCTCTCCATTGCCCCCACAGAGTACTGCCATATCTGTTGCAGTGCACATCAGCATACCTCCATCAACGACAGATTGGACTGCTGAATCCAGAAAAACAGAAGGTGCACCATAAGGATCAAGATCAACCTGACAGAGAACACATGAAACAAAGGTGACTAAATTTGAAGGAAATATATAGAAAGTCTATTTGAACAAGTTAGAATGACAACATAGAATGTTCAGTTATCATCACTGGGTAGCAAATAATGGAGGTGGACCCTTGCACTCTCAAGATTAAAAATTCTTTTCTGCAAATAAAAGGATGAACTTAGGCACATAACAGCAACATTGACATACCACATCAAATTCTTTTGGGTGGGTTAGCATATACACACGAGCATCAGCCAGATGAGACTCCACTTTTGAGCATGCAACTGAACCATTGAATTTGATGTTTCTTCTGCATGCTTCAACAGAAGCTGCCAAAAGCAACAGAAAATAGAAGTCTGCATTGGTTAATGTGCATAAGCTAAATGGTGAAATGCAAAAGCATCAACCTCTTATATGTGTGGAAAAGAAATGGGTGAAGCACCTTTGTCATTGTCGAGAGCCACAACCTGGCCAATCCCTTCTATTTCACGGGCATATCTAAGAGCCCTTAATCCAGAAGCAGACAGTGCCTGCGACAGACAAGCAGCAATACTCATGATATTAGGTGTATAGATTTGAATTTGCAGAGAGCATATCAAAATCATAGTCATTGAACGGATAATGGTGATGATGAATATAAGGAAAATGAAAATTGTAGAAAACCTCAAGAACTCTAGGCGGCTTCAGTTCCCTCACTCCTTTTCCTTCAGTAATATCGACTGACTTTCCGCTGCATCCTTCAATGTTCTCGCCTTGCTCTTCTGTCGTGTTGCATGCTCCGCTGATCTTGACGGATTCTTCGGTGGTCGTACATGAATCCTCTGGAGATTTCTCTTCATCTACCCCACATTCCCCATTAGATTTTTTATCATCTTGGCCAGTTTTAAGTGGAACTTCTTCCATAACAGATTCAGAGGACTCCTTTTCTGATATTTTCTGTGATGATTTTGTTTTCTTGGACAGCCATGCTTCATGTTCTTGCTCACGTTTTGATATAAAAGCTCTCAAAACAGCAATTGATATATCTCTGTTGTTAACCTGAAAATCAAATTGCAATGAGCCGTGAAAAGATTGATTGGTTTGATTTCCACAAGTTTTCCCCTACAAAGAAAAGTTCACCGAACCAGCAAAAATGAAAGAAACAAACTTTTTATACTTTTTATACCTGGGTTTTGTTAAAGAAGACTTCATTCTTGGCGTGCATAAGAATCTCAGCTTCCCCTTCTTTAATAATGGTATAATTACTAAGATCCGCGGCCATTGTTTCGTTCTCTACTATCTAAGAGGAATTCACGACTTGTATTGTAGTTTCTTGATTTTGGAAATTGGAAGCAGTTAAATGTTTTCTCCAAGCAAAAATTGTGGTGCGTGTAAGGGGAGGGTTGGAGTCTTGCGACCTGTGTCAATACATTTCCTTAAACCCTAACTGCAAGGCTGCAACTGTTTGGCCAAAAAAAAACTGCAAGGCTGCAACTGCTTGTATAATACGGCGTCGTTTTAAGGCCAGATTTTGTCAAGAGAATTTAGGTAAAATCATATTAAATATTTTTAATAGAGCTTTCGAAATGACAGTAAATTATAACGGGTCAATATTATTATTATTTAATTAGTTAATTTAAATTAACAGGTGTTTAGGTCTAATTTTACTAAGTAATATGAATTAAAATTCGAATATATATAATTTTGATTAGTTTAAATTATATTTGTCAGTGATAATTTATTAATTTGAATTAAACTAATTTTTCCTCATTCCATGTTTTTTTAAACAATTTGCATTGATGTAATTACCTAAATTAATAGTTATTATTGGGTTTATCTTCTTCTATATTTATGTGTCTCTAATAAGAAGGGCTCTTTAAATATGGGTAGCCTCAGACCTCATTAATTTTAATGGCAAGCGAATTATTTTTGTGTGTCCATGTATATTTTTTAATTAAACATAAAAATTTTAGGAGTCCATCCATTTTATCCTCTTTTTTTGCAAGGCTGCAACTGCAACTATTATCAGAGACTTGTATCAAAAAAAAAAAAGAAAAGAAAAACTATTATCAGAGACCACCTTCCCCTATTTTCTCTCCCATGATGACCACTCCCCTGCTTTCTCTCCCATTATCTCTCCCCCTAACTTCTCATATTCTTATCTTTTTTATTATCCACAACTATCATATACTACTTTTCTTATTTCTTCTCCTATGATCTTAACTCTATTGCTATCTTATTTCCAAGTTTCAGGTCTCCCGGCTGTATATAAGAGGTTGTAAGCTGAAATCTTCAATTTTGTGAAGCCATTTGACACATTCTAACTTTGACATGTGTTGTTTTCAAGTTAGAACATCTGTCCTTTAATTTAATTTTAGTTTTATATCAAATGCTTTAACTCATGGTGTTAGGCTTTATAATTCATTTTTAAATTCCCTGCAATTTAGCTGTGCACTATCCATTGGTTGATAAAACTGGTCAAGTTGGTTTTTACCATTTACCCCTACTGTACTATTCGAATTAGAGTTATATGAAAAAGGAAAAATATTTTTAAAAGAACTTTAAAAATGAGAAAAGATAAAAAAAAAGTTTTGAATATTTATAATATTAAAAAGGTGTTAGAATTTGATTTTTCTTTTTAAATTGGTTGAGTTGGTTTTTACCATGTAACCCTACTATTCAAGTTGTATGAAAAAGGAAAAATCTTTTAAAAATATGAAAAGATAAATTTTTTTTTGAATATTTATAATATTAAAAAGGTGTTAGGATTTGATTTGTCTTTTTAAATTGGTTGAGTTGGTTTTTACCATGTAACCCTACTATTCAAGTTGTATGAAAAAGGAAAAATCTTTTAAAAACAACTTTAAAAATGTGAAAAGATAAAAAAAAAGTTTTAAATATTTATAATATTAAAGAGGTGTTAGAATTTGATTTGTCTTTTTTAAAATTAAAATGAAATGACATAATTGTCCTTTGGAGTTTAATTTTCACTATGATAGAATTAATTATGCAAACCTTATTTAAATGTGTGAAACATTTATCAGAATTTATAAAACTCTTATCAAATATTATGAATTTTAATTTACAATTTGTGAAATTCTTTAAGGAAGTTGTGAAATTCTTTTGAAAACTTATGAAAAGCTTACTCATACTAGTGAAACATTTATCAAATCTTATGAATTAAAATTCGCAACTTGTGAAATTCTTTAAATTCTTTAAGGAAGTTGTGAAATTCTTTTGAGAACTTGTGAAAACTTTATCCGAACTTGAGAAACCATTATTAGAATTTATGAAACCTTTATTAGATATTGTGAATCAAAAGTTGCAAATTGTTAAATTCTTTAAAGAAGTTGTGAAATTATTTTAAGAACTTGTGAAAATTTTATCCGAACTTTTGAAACCCTTATCAGATTTTGTGAATTCAAATTTGCAACTTGCGAAATTCTTTCAGAAAGTTGTGAAATTCTTTTGAGAAATTATGAAACCCTTATCAAATCTAGTAAATTTTGATTTGCAATTGGTGAGATTCTTACGAAAAACAGTGAAAACTTTTATTTAACTTGTGAAATAACGCCTTCAATACCAAAGATCTAAGGGTTTGACACCTCTTTCACAAGTTTTAGAGGGTTAATTCTGTCATTTCCTTTTAATTTTGAAATGGACGAATTAAACTCTAACACCTCTTTAGTATTATGAATATCCAAAACATCTTTTTATCTTTTGACATTTTAAAAATTCCTGTAAGCGATTTTCCTATAAAAAAACTACAAGGTTAAATTAATCCTAGTTAACACTTAATATGCAATTAATCTGAATAGCAATTAAGTAATCATTAAATAACAGCCATAACAATAAATATTGTCAATAAACTTTAGGTAAAATCATGTTAAATATTTTTAATAGAGTTATAAATTGCAATAAGTCAATAACAATAAATTTTCTCAATCGGCTTCCGGTAAAGATAAAAAAATATTGTTTAAACTTCAAAATTTTAAAATAGTCTTCTTGTCTATAAGAATATAGATATTAACTATAAGAGTGTAGCAATTAATAATTCATTTTAGTAAGAAATTATTGAATTGGATTGAGGTTTAAGTGAAACTGGTTAATATTAATTTTTTATTAATTAATTTGAATTAACAGATGCTCAGGTCTAATTACTAAAGTAATCCGAGTTACAATTCGAATCTAGAATTTTGAATTAGTTTAAGGACAAAACTTATATCCAGTGTTTTACACCCAATTTCTCCAGTTCACCAATAAGAAAATGACAGCTGGACATTTTTAACAATCATCAATAACTCCGTTACCTATTGCTCACCATCTCCGTTGGTTTTTTTTTTTTTTTTTTTTTTGGCCTGGACTAACCCTAGCGCAAAGCATCTCCGACGGCCATTTGGCGATTTGGGGAGGATGAAAACGCTATCCATATCCAGCAACATCTTTTAACTCCTCAAAACCTCTATCATCTGGTAACCTCTATAATGTGCTACAGTGGCAAGCGATAAGGATCAGAAGATTGTTGGCATCAAAATACTCATATAGTATAACAGTGGCTTCCTAAACGTGGGAGCGGTGAGTTTCGATTTATGATTCTCAAACATTAAATTTTCCAACAAGTAATTTGAGACAATTGATCAGAAGGGAAAGCTAATACAAGAACTTAGAAGTTGAACCAAACAACAAAAACCTATTATCGTCAATTCGAGAGACTGTTCTTGGCCGCAACAAGCTCTCCACAGTGGCTGCCTTACCCTCTCCACAATCACCGTCAATACGAGAGATTGTCCTTAAATTCTCAATTCGACCCCATTCATCGAGAAGATGGATTTTTCACGCTGAGTTCTCCATTTTTAGTTTCCAGATTTTTTGATGATTTGTTAGCTCTATGCTAACAAGCTGAAGATTAGCTTTTGACTTGCCCTAATTATATCTTTATACATATAACTTGAAGGATTTTAGAGAGCTTTATTTTTTGTTGATAGAAGAAACTTTAACTTGTTACTTCTTCAATCAATCAAATAAGGAATGGATATTCAATGTTTGCACTTTGTGATCGAAGATTTGGTCCGCCAAAGTCCCGAATGGCTGAGAAATTTGATTCAAATAAAGGCAAAGCAGTGATCTCTTCTTTTCCAGGTCTTGTATTGTATTGTATTATCTTATTGTCTTAAATTTATGTTCCTTCTCATTCGTATCTGAAGATTATAGCAGTGGAGATTAACTTGAAAGAAGAGACAAGCAGTGAGTTCCACAAATCCTTCATCTGGTGAATTGGCTTGTAACATTTTCAAGTTTAAATGGTTTAAATCTATTCTTGTTTCTAATAAATTAATTAATAGAAAGTTAATATTATTTTAGATCATATTTTCAATGAAAATAATTTTTAAATTTAGTTTAAAAAAATAACAAAATATAAATTACTAGAATTAAACCTCAAGCGATCTAAATAAAACTTGCACCAAAGTCTAATTTTGTCAGAAAGTGGGAGGATTCACATCGTGGAACAAACATTTTTTTCTCCACAACCAGACAATTTGTTTACATATAAGAAGTATTCTCAATTAAAATTAATTTCTTTCGGGATATAAAATTAAATGGAATTTATCCTCAAAAAATGGTATATTCAATTCACCCTTTTGTTCTTCTTAAACCCATATTCTATTATTATTATTTTTTTTATCTTCCTTTAAAAGCACACAATGAGAAGGCTATTTGAGGAATTTTACTTTTGAAGCATTCAAAAAACGTTTAGCTGCAGTTGGGAGGTCCTTTTTTGGTCAGAAAATTACTTGCCATCTGTTGATACTACGCTGCTTGCTTCTGCTTTCTCCAAACTCATATGCCTCTGACACTAACGTGGAAAGCGGATTCAAAAGACTTCCTCCATAACCAGACATTTTTATTGCGTCTCATGCCTAACCATTCAATACCCTTTTCACATTCCAATCTTTGTTAATGGGAAATTCCTATACATTTCAGTTCTCTCAAAAACTAAATGACATATTAAATGTGGTTAATAGGTAGTTAGTTCCATTTGGTGAATGGCTACTACCAACAACAGATGACAATCTGGTAATTTCATCAATCGGTGCCTTCTCATTCAAACAGAACAGCTCAAGTGTCATGTTCACTCTAAATTTCCCGCCTGTTCTGGTCCAGTTTTCCATTGGCTGTTGCTTTAAGATATGAGAAGTGATGCAGAGATTCAAGCATGAGACAGCGATGGATTTAAAAGATGAGAAGGTACCCAACAACCAACCTATTAGGTAAGCCATCAAAAGGAAATCCCAAAATATTTCCCTGCACGGCTCTTTTTCTACAATGCCCACACACATCCAATGCCACATTGCATTTTGACTGCTAAAACACCACTTGATCCATACAAATTCTGACAGCTCCAACCTCAGTCCAACAAACTTGGCCAATTTGGAGCTCAAAACTTTCAAAACCACAAACTATCATGAAACTTGTCATCTCAGCTCTCTGTGTTCTGGTGCTTTTATCTTTTTCAGGTGAGATAACAAGGCTATATCCTCTTCGCTGGTTTTGATTCTCCATCATGTTGTACATATTCTAATCATATGTTGCTGTCTTTTGTTTTCTTGTAGCTGCTTATGATCCTCTGGATCCAAATGGCAACATAACAATCAAATGGGATGTCATGTCTTGGACCCCAGATGGCTATGTTGTAAGTACAACAATCCTACAATGTCAACAATGAACCAATAAGTCAGATAACTCTCTCTTGAATGTAACCTCTGAAATAAACTTAAACTAAATCTGCCTAATACATGTTCTAATCAGGCTGTGGTGACACTCCACAATTTCCAAATGTTTCGGCACATCATGAATCCCGGGTGGACACTAGGATGGACATGGGCTAAGAAAGAGGTGATATGGTCCATGGTAGGGGCTCAAACCACGGAACAAGGAGACTGCTCAAAGTTTAAGGGCAATGTGCCTCATTGCTGCAAGAAAACTCCCACAGTTGTGGACTTACTTCCCGGTGTGCCTTACAACCAGCAATTCACAAACTGTTGTAAAGGTGGAGTTGTGGCTGCATGGGGACAAGATCCTTCAGCATCTATCTCTTCCTTCCAAGTAAGTGTTGGACAAGCGGGTACTTCAAACAAAACAGTTAAACTCCCCAAGAATTTCACTCTCTTGGCTCCGGGACCAGGCTACACTTGTGGCCCTGCCAAAATTGTCCCTTCCACCGCTTTCCTTACGCCTGACAAGCGCAGGAAGACTCAAGCACTGAGTAAGTTCTCTTTGCACATGTCAACAGTCAACTTCCAGATGTTATTGGGTAACTTTAACCTGTTCCATTCTGTGCAGTGACATGGAATGTAACCTGCACTTACTCACAATTTTTGGCAAGAAAGAACCCAAGTTGTTGTGTCTCGTTGTCATCCTTCTACAATGATACCATCACTGGCTGCCCCTCTTGTGCATGTGGCTGCCAGAACAAGAAAAACTGTGTAAAGTAAGTTTAAAAATTTCCTTTCCTCGACCTCTTCGTGTATATATATGTATAAACATGCAGAGAACATGATCTGAGTTTCCTGTTATTTAATTACAGGAGTGACTCAAAAATTCTTAGCATGGTGGGAGTACATACTCATAAGAAAGATGATGAACCACTGCTACAGTGTACTCATCACATGTGCCCAATCAGAGTACATTGGCATGTGAAGATCAACTATAAGGACTATTGGCGAGTAAAGATTGCCATAACAAATTTCAATTACAGGATGAACTACTCCCTTTGGACCCTTGCAATTCAGCATCCAAATCTTAACAACATCACCCAAGTTTTCAGTTTTAATTACAAGCCTCTGGTAGCCTACGAGTCCATAAGTAAGTGCCAACACTCTGCTGATTTAAAAGTACAGATTTTCAGAACTTTCAAAATGATTTTACTCAAATGTATTCTATTTTCGTACGCAGATGATACTGGTATGTTTTATGGCATGAAGTACTACAATGATCTACTTATGGAGGCCGGACCAGCCGGCAATGTTCAGTCAGAGGTACTTATGCAGAAGGACAAAGATACTTTCACCTTGAAGCAGGGTTGGGCATTTCCTCGTAAGGTCTATTTTAATGGTGATGAATGCATGCTGCCTCCACCTGATAAATACCCATTTCTCCCAAATTCTGCTCCTGTAACTATTCTTAACTTCCCAGCTTTCATCTTATCATTGCTTTTCCTGTTAGTTGTTTGGTGATTTGGCATAGAAAGTTGGATTTTGATTTGTGCGATTTTGGTAGCTAAGTATACCTGTGTCTGATGAAAGAACAGAACAGGTATAACTGCACCCTCATTTTTTTTGGCAGCAAGCTTGTGTTTTTTGTGATACATGAGCAATGAAATGTTCCAACAGTGGCTTCATCTGAATAATTTCTCATGTTATATAACTGATCATTTTATCAAAAAACAATAGAAACAAAAATACAGCGGCTTCATCTGAATCATGACCTGAATTTGACATTATGAGTAGTTCATCTTTTTTTTTATCCTGTTTTAGACCTGTTTCCCCAGAAATACAGAAAATAGCCTGATGAAAAGTAAGAAGCTGCAAATCCAATTACGAATCAAGAAATCCATCTAAAATGACTAAAAACGAATGAACAAGCAGTGAATAGTTCAAAAAACAACAACAACAACACATACAAATATTAAAGCGTATCTTTCCGTGAGATATGTTCCTAAATATAATTATTATAATTACAATTTCATGTACACAACAAGGAACAAAATACGATACAGGGAAATCAGACAGACATAACAATACATCAGAACCCTTGTTGAAACTGAGCAGCGAAACGTAAGACACCTGAACTAGTTCTCAAAACTGATCTGATAGAAATGAGAGTTGCGTGTAACACGAACATGAAGTTCAAGCAAATGTGTAAAAGGCCAAGGCTACAAAGCAAGATATCAGTAAGGTGAGCAGGGAAACTTCTTGCCGGGAACTGGCATTAGGCAACCAGGGGTATGCATCTGGTGGTGGCATCACACAATTGTCACCATTGAAATAGATCCTTCGAGGGAAAGCCCAGCCCTTCTCAAAAGTGAAAGTCGATTTATCCTTCCGAAAAAGTAACTCTGACTGTACATTACCAGAACGGCCGGCTACATTTAGAAAATCATTGTAGAACTTAATTCCCCAAAGCATTGCTGTATCATCTGTTTAAAAGCAGCTTTAGTTAGTCATTCCTTCACTCAATTCATGGACAAAAGGATTAAACACTGATGTTACATGATGAAAAAATCAAAAACTTGTTAGCTCATGCTGCATTATGACAAAAAATTTGAAAACCTTATTATCCTTTCAATCTTAGAGTATATACCAGGCAGATATGACAGAAACATAAACCATTGCTGTAAATCAATTCACTATTTTCAATTAAGCAGCTTTTAAACTGAACATTATTTTTAATTAACAAGTTTTAACTCATACTCATACACAGTTCCTGTCAGAAACAAGCAGAAGAAATGCATAGAAACAACGGCATTCAAAATAACTTACTTATTACTCCATATGGTGTTAATCCCTTGTAGTTGAAACTGAAAAGTTGGGTCAGATTGTCAAGGTTTGGGTGTTGAACAACCAAGTTCCACTCAGAATAATTCATCCTGTAATTAAAATTGGTAATAGTGATCTTAACACGCCAGTACTCCTTGTAGTTAACCTTAACGTGCCAATGTACCCGGATGGGGCACATATGACTAGTACATTGAACCACAGGTGCCAAACTATTTTTTCCACCAACAGGTGATAGCAGATGGGGTGAATCAGGCCTGGAACTACATCGAGAAGATACACATCAGAAAATAATCTCCAGACCAGTTTAGAAGCAATCACAATGTCCTGGTTGACGAAACTTACCCTACGCAGGTAGATGAGTTGCCCCGGCAACCACACGAACACGTTGGGCAGGGTACAATAGTATCATTATAGAAAGAAGAGAGGGAAACGCAGCAAGTAGGAGTTTTCTGAGCTAGAAATTGTGAATATGTACACGTTACGTTCCATGTCACTGCAACATACCAGAATAATGCTAAGTTAAGATTTAAGAGATATTGCTCAGATCTTGCCATTATGCAATGAAAAACACATGCAAATTTCAAAATTTCTCAGTCGATAATTTACATAGAATTAGACACGAGAGCACATGACACTAAGAGAAGTCAAAACTCTTGGATGACATATGGTTAACATATGAAGTTTAACAACTTACTGAGTGCTTGTGTTACTCTCCTTTTGTCTGATGCTATGAATTTGGTCGGGGGCACAATTTTTGCTGGCCCACAAGTATAACCTGGTCCTGGTGCATTCAGGGTGAAGTTTTTGGGCACTTTGACTGTTTTGTTACTGGTTCCAGCTCTGCCAACACTTACCTGAAATGAAGCAACCGCATTGGGTGGATCCTGTGCCCATGAGCTGAGAACCCCACCTTTGCAGCAATTTGCAATTTGCTGATTGTAAGGTGTTCCTGGAAGTAAATCAACAATTGTTGGGTTCTTTTTACAGCAATGTGGGGGGCTTGCCTTAAATTTTGAACAATCCCCTTGTTCAGTGGCCTGTCCTCCCATCATGCTCCATAGCACCTCCTTCTTTGCCCATGTCCATCCTAAAGTCCACCCTGGTGCTGCAATGTGACGATATTGCTGGAAGTTGTTCATAGTAACTACAGACTGTACATTCAATTGAATTTTAGGTAGGCATCTATAGAATTAGAAGAACATAAAATAAATCAATTTGAAAAGAAAGCCACAAATTTATAAATAGTCATTGATACAATTAAATTTATTAAACAAATCTGAAACTTGATTCCAAGCTTTAAATCTCGAGAAGAGGAGTGTGATTGGAAATTCAAACTGTGTACAGTTTCTGATTGGGCTGATTTATTTATTTATTTTAAATCTTTTCAGCAATTAATATCAAATCCATGCGAGCATGATCTATAACAGATCAAGAACGGTGTGCAAAATTTATGGACAGAAAAAGAGCCAAACAAATGTTGATGCTGTGTTGTCTCGCAAAGGCTTTCACTGCTGCTATTAATAGATAATAAAGTAAAACAGAGCACGTACAACATAACCATCAGCGGTCCAGCTGATGATATCCCATTTGATTGTGATGTTTCCATTCGGGTCAAGCGCATCATAAGCTTCTGAAATATAAACAACCAACCAAAAAATAAAGTGTTAAATGAATAGTATATCTTAACACCTCAAGCGTTCAGTGACAATGATAAGAATGACAGATGAAAATGTGCAACGCAAACTACAAGAGACACAATACTTTTGTGCACCTAACTTCAATTTCTACATCATGCAACTTTCCTAGAAATTCGATTGCAATTTTCATTACGATGATAACACTTCAACATCCAATAAATTGTATAGTCGCCTTCCAATTCAGTCATCATCCTATCTGGTTGACTGATTCTGATGATAAAGGACCAGTATTATTCACAACATAAACAGAGGAAAGAATTCTGTAAATGAATAGTCCTAATTAGCCAAAAGCTCAAAAACCAACCATTATTCTGTAGCAACCGAGTTCTAATGCCCGACTTCATGGATCTTAAGGACAGATCTTCGGGCTTTTCTTGTCATTTCACTCAGAAAATAAAAAATACTGATGCTTAACCAATTTCCATTTGTGAAATTTTATTTGGTTTCAATAAAAGAACAAACCAATCCAGACTGCTATCAGCAAGAATCAGAATATTAAATTTCGTCCATTTCGTTATCCTATAACTAAATTTTAACTCAGTAAATAAACAAGTGAAGAACGTATTCTCTATTACGGGCATCGATAAAGACACCATAGGTTAATTAATGAGCAGGACTTTCCCATTAAAGAACGAAGCATGCTATCGCAAATCAACAGAGCGTAAGTTCCACGCACCAAGAAATGAAGTCTATCATAAAAGGAAACAACTTTCTCGCTAAAGATAATCGCCACTCTATTCAAGAAAATTCCAAAACTCAAGCTAAAAAAAGAGAGAGTAAAGAACAATGAGCAAACCTGTAGAAGGGAAGCAAAAGCAAGTGAGGAAGAACAAAAATAGAATGCCGGAGCTGGCTTTCGAGAGAGATCTAATTACGGGTGCCAAACAGAAACCCATTTTCTTGCGGCGGAGGCGATATCGGACTCAGAGACTGAGTTTTTTTTTTTGCCTGATGAGTTCAAGATCTAATGGAGACCTGAAGAAAGAAGCTGAAAGAAAAAGAGGGAATGACCCAACAAAGAAGCAAGAGTGTGTGTGGGGAAAAAAACACGGGGTCAAGTGACTGCTTTGTTCCAGTTGGCTCGTCACTGAGAATAAAAAACAAAATTTGAGCAAAAAAAAAAAAAAAGAATAAAAAACAAAAAATTAATAAAATAAAAAAAAATCGTCATGCGGCCATTGCCATGGTTTTTTGTTTAAAACTTTAAACTCGGTTCAGATTTTGATTAGCCGTCCTTGCAACGAAATCAAACGTAAAATCATGCCTTCCACTGAGAAAGAACAGTGAATCAATAAAACCTTGCCAGCAATTCAGATGCAATAATGGTATAACTCTACCTAAGTAATGTATACTTTATATATATTAGCGTTTAAGATCTTAAATTAAAGTCACCGTGGTTTAAAAAAAACTAAACTAATCTAATTTTTTTTATTTTGTAAAACAACTGAAATTACTTATAAGTAACATAACTTTCTTATAAAATTTATATTATATAGAAGATTTTTTTTATTTTGAATTATATAGAATATTTTTGTACCAACATTATGAAACCTAATTCTACCTCCAATTCTTCATAATTCCATTTTTTTTTTTAGAGCCGAGGAAAATTACCCCTTATTTCCGCGTTGTTTATATATTTTGGTTGTGTTATGTTCTCTGGACGGACGAGGGCATATGAGAGCAGATTGGTTAACTCTGTTCCAGCTTATCTAGGGATGTAGTGGTAATTAATTAATAATAATAATAATTATAATAATAATATAAAGTCAGAACTGAATGTATTAAAATTTAAAAATGATATAATGAGTAAATAATGGGTGTTTTGTTATCATTATTAATTTATTATTATGAGTATTATTTTTGGCAGTTGGTGAATAGGGTTTGAAGGAATGAAATGTTTGTGTGTGTGTGTGTGTGTGTGTGTACTCTGTACCAAACAGCGCAAGTCGTAATCGGCGCAGAGGAAGACAGGGAAGAGCCAGCTCATCTCACTAATAATTTAATGAATTTTATATATTGACCTCTTCTTAACTAAATTGTATATTGAAAAAGGACAAACAGAAAAGTGGAAAATGACTGTCGGTGGTAATTAATCAAATCATGTAAATTCACGAGTACAAATATAATAATCCAATTTTGGCCGAAAAATGGGAAGATAATCCAATTCCTTTTTTTTTTTTGCCAATGAGGATAATCCAATTCTTTCGTATTCTTTCTCATTTTACTTATAATAAAACAGTACTATTTGTTATCATAATTTTTTTATTTCATTTTTAATATATATATATATATATATATATATAAGGTTTAGTGAGTCATTATCTAATGCACGAGAGAATTTCATAAATGCAAGACCGAGTAGAGAGGATCAGACTTTTGGAGCCTGCCGACACTGCCAGACTGCCTTGCTTGTGTGTATGATGTTTGTGGTGGTTAAGGACCAAGACTTTATAAATAGGGGACTCTAATAATTTGGGTATAATTAATTGTTTTTCTAATTAAAAAAGTTCTATGATACACGCTAAATGCTTAAAAAAAAAAAAAACAGCTTCATATCGCTATCAAGTTATTTGTAAATTCAACTACTTTATGTATGCCTCATTTAGTTCATGTATTGGGTGTGATTACAATCATATACAGAGATAATGTTGTGCCCACGCTTCTAAATATTCAGTCTACTTCAAATTTAATGTGTCTGGTTATACATTGCTTTTTTAACCCAAAAAACAAGTTATACATTGCTTGCTTTTTTTATATGTTGGGATTGAGTTTCTTATTAGTATTTGCTCAAATCTTGCCTATAGTTGGCAAAAAAATCTTGCCAATAGCTTGATTTAGTAATTGTACAATGACTTGGAGCCTCCATAAATATTCCATAAACTAAAAAGCACTTATAACTATTTCACAAAATTCAATTTCAAAGAGATCAACATCTATTAGTATCTCATTATACTCCTTTGATTAATTTAAATCAGGTTGAATAGAGCCATAAGAATGGTAAACTCCATCAACCGGCCAACCCCTCAAATAATTATGAACCAGACTAATTCGGATCGGGCTATAGTAAGACTCATTTGGGTGGCGATATAAGTGCTGGATGGCTTAAAAGATTTTTTTTCCCTGAGTTATCTATTAATTCTTTTCAAATGTAGATACAAACAACGTTGATAACGTTTTATACGCTGAGGATCTAAAAACTATAGCCTAATTACATTAAAATGGCTAATTAAATGAAAAATGAAAAGATTATATTGTATCGAAAATAAAGATGAAAAGATTGTAACATTGCAGGCCTCGTGTACAAATGAAATTAGTATTGAGCCTGCATGAACCGCCCTGGTTTAAGACAAAAGACAATACAACCCCAACCCCTTGTCTCTCTTTGCACAAACATGGAATTTTTCAAATCGTTGGTTTTGGACTTTAATTAATTACATAATGATCTGTGACTGTGACGCTACCTCTGCAAGGGATAAATGATTAAATTCACACACTTGTTGAAACTGAGCAGCAAAATAATGTGCTCAAAATGAGAGATGCTTGTACCAGTAATAAGGACAGGAACTTCAAGCAAATGTATAAAAGACCAAGGCAACCAAGCAAGACATGATCATTAAGGTGAGCGAGGAAACTTCTTGCCGGAAACTGGCACTAGCATTGGCACTCGCATTTTCCGGCAATGAAGTCAAAGGGTATGCATCTGACGGCGGCATCACAGAATTGTCACCATTGAAATATATCCCCTCAGGAAAAGCCCATCCCTTCTCCAAACTCATGTTTGATCCATCCTTCCCAATAAGAACCTGTGTCTGTACAGTAGCAGCAGAAGGGCCAGCATGGTTCAAAAAATCATTGTAGAACTTAATTCCCCAAGGCATTGCAGTATCATCTGTTCCCTCAATTCATGCAAAAAAGGAAAAAATCAAAACATCTTCAAGAATCAAAATTGAACACTACTTTTAATTAACTTGTTAAGACACATCCTTATACTAACAGTAGAAATAGGTTAGACAGTCTGTCAAAGGCTTGTGGTGTGATCCATTTAAAAATAGGAGCAAGTTAACGTCTTTCAAAAAGCCTGTTTTGTTTAGCCTAGGCTCACTACAAATAAAAAAAAAAAAGGATCTATAATAAACCACAAACTAGACTCAGGCCGAATTATTATTAAATATGTTTGACCTATTTTCACCCCTAACTCATGCACAGTTCATGTCAGAAACATAGTAGAAAAAAATTCATTAGGAATAGTGTCATCCAAAATAACTTGCTTGTAGCTCCGTCTGGTGCTAATACCTTGGGGATGAAACCGAAAAGGTGGGTCACGTTGTGGATGTTCTGGTGTTGAATAACCAATTTCCAGTCAGAATAATTCACCCTATAATTAAAATTGGTAATATTGATCTTAACTCGCCAGTAATCCTTGTAGTTATCCTCAACATGCTAGCGGACTTGGATGGGGCACCTATTACTAGTACATTGGGCCAAATGTGTCAAATGATCAGCTGAACCCGACCTGGAATGTAACACCCAGATTTTGAAAGCATATAAATAACATAAGTGTAGTAATATCTTTAAAAAGGAGATCAGTAATCTTTTATAAACAGCGAAAGTCCCAATTTCAAGCAGAGTGTGGAGCTGTACTTGAATGGGTTTTCAAAAATCATTTTCAGATTGGGTCTCATATTATTTTATGATTTATTTTAAGCCATCCGTTTTAGGTTCATTTCTTCATATCAGAGTGTTTACTAATAAGTTCTCTGTTGAAACTATAGCTGGTAATTTGGGCCGGGCTGGCGGGTTGGCCCGCCTAAAAAAACCTTAAACGGGCTGGCCCGCTTTTTTTTTTTTGGTTTTTAAAATAAAATAAATTCAAATACCCTTATTATTATCTTTCATTTGATGTCGTGTTTAATTAATTTCTCATACTTTTTATTTGATATTTTTATTTTCATATTATATTTATTTATTCTATTATTATTAAATTTAAAATAGATGTGTTTATATGTTTTTATTATGTGAGTAGATGAAAAAAAAAGAAAGTAAGAATAAAATTGACTTCATAACATAAATGTATATAAAAAGAAGAAGTGTGATATGAGCGGGTGAAAGAGAAATAGAGTAAATCTTTTTTTAAAAAAATGAAATTAAAAAAAAAAAAAGAATGGCGGGCTGGCGGGCCAGCCCACCAACCCGCCTAAACGGGCTTGGGCTGGCATGGGGCGGGCTGAACCAGTCCGCCTCGCCTAAGATTCTAGCCCGCGCGGGCTGGCCCGCAACCCGCGGGCGGGCCCGCATTCCCAGTACTAGCTGAAACCCAAGCTACTATGTTTAATTAACGGCCCTAGGTGGACGACTGTCCACTACTGGTATGAATGTCGTTGCGCGTTCGCTTATATACAGGCGCTTACATACATGTTAGTACGAGACTGACTACACTTAAATACAAATTACATACAATCTCCAAAATAGATAACTAACAGAAAACTAAATTCTAAGTCATTTGCTTCATTCACCCGTGTTTACCTTCTTGCCTGAGAAACTACTTGCCCGAGCTGAAAATTTATTTTGGAAAAATAGGGTGAAATTCAATGAATCTCAGTAGTAACAGATATCATTCATATAAAATGCACATATATCATGCCATGTCAACCAAAGTTACAGTACAACCAACATATTCAACATTCAGAGATAAATTCACAATATGCAGAAAGCATAAAGTTACCAATTCAAGGACAACCATCCCTTGCCATAGCGCTGGGAAATTCTACTGGGCCTTAGCCCTTCTCATCTGAATGTTTTAAATTCACAATGGTACAAACATGTATATAACATATCATATAGTATGTGAGGGATAAGTTACTACCTGACAATTTTTCCAAATCTTGATCTTGATTGACGTGCTTTGAACGTCCTGGGCAAGTGTCACATCCTATAAATTATAATTTACGGGCAATGAGTTATTTCTTAGTCCAACTCTTCATAAATTATTCTCTTATGTTGGTTACCATTAGGGTCACTATATTAGGTCCAATATGAAGCTAATGAGCTCAAGCTACTCCAAATGCTTAACTTAACTCTTAAATGTCCAATTTTATTACAAAAACTCTTTGCTTTGAATTTTCGCACAATTATCAAAAGCTGGCAGATTTTTCACTGAACTTTGAAAAATCATAACTAATTCTAGAAAAATCGAATTGGGGTGATCCAAAATTCTATATAACCCTTATTAAGTCTATTTTAAGTGAAAAATACTTTCAGTAGGTGAAAGACTGCGCACACTTCCCAGTTTTTCTTTTTCTCCCTGCTACCAGAAAATCTGACTAGTTTTAATGGTCTACTCCAAACATTCATAACTCCTAGTATACTTATCGAAATCCTTCATAATACCTATCAAATTAAAGGTCTATAAGTGTACCTTAATTCTGGAAAATCTCATCATCAACATATGAATTTTGGACAGTGAAAGTTTCGCTACAACAAAACTGCCAGACAAAAACGCACACTGGCAACTTTGTTGCACAAGTAGATTTAATTTCCAATTTTTTGAATCTTTAAACCAATATGTCAAAAATTATAACCAGAGCCTATTCCCACACAATTTTTCGTGTAGAATCCAATGGAAAACTCAAAAATACCAAAATCAAATTATTTCTACCAGATTTAGCCCCCAACCGAAATCTACCTCCCAAAACAACAAAAATTCCACTTTGTGATTTTAACTACCAACAAGTCTAATACTTCTCCAAACATCATATATCACCTTATATATGATTAAAAAATCTTCCTTCTTCAAAAACACCCCTTGAATGAAATACATGGGTGGTTGAAGAGCTAAGAAAAACTCAATGAAATCACAAAGTATCATGTTCAAAAGAAAGCCTACGCTTACCTCTTCGCGTTTCTACAAGTGGTTTGGTATTCCGGCGGCACTCTAGTAGACTAATTGGCATAAAACACCTCAGATGAGAAATCTAAGATCGTAGAATTGAAGCTTATAGTGAGTAGATGAAGTTTCCTGAAGGACTTACCGGACAATAACGGTGATTCAGGGTTGAAATCGGCTCCGGTAGTCAAGAAAACTCACTATTCATTCCTCCTTCTCTCTTCTTGTGTTCTTAAGCTTAAGAAATATAATTCCTCTTTCTCTTTCCATGCTTGCACGAAATTTTGCCATTTAATTAGGCATGGATAGTTGTGATTTAATCACATAAAATGATCTCATCTCATCTTGACACGTGTCACAAGTTTAATGCTTAAGAGTGCCACGTGTCATGCAACCATTGGTCTTCCACTTTTCTCTTTCTTCGGTGGGTCATAAATGGTCAGAGGAAGGGGAGGCCTGACAATTTCCCCGGACTCCTGAGTTCGGTGCTTGACTCGTAAAGTAAGCGACCCGGCCGGAGACCGGTGAATTCCCCGAACTCAGACGCTAGATGGCGTACTTCGGAGATGACAACACGAAAGGCTTAAAGTGGGTGTAATGATGTGTAATGATGAGGGACACATGTCACCCCCTCATTTGGCCAACACAAAAACATGTTTTTACTTTGTAATAATTTCGGGACACTTGTTATTTCCTTATGTGACCAACACGAAAGATGTGTCATCATGAGTCATAATGAGCTGTCATTACATACTTTACTGAAGTTCTTTTTAATAAAGTCGCTCCATCGGACCATGGCATGCATATCGAGGCACGTCATGAAATGCCTGGATTCCTCCGATCTCGCAACTGACACCCCTGAACCTTGCAGCCACCGACGAATTTTGCTCCGACTTCTAACACTTGTATTGTTACAATATTGACTTCTTGATTTCTGTGAATGACACAATTGACATCTGGGAATTCCAAAAATAACTCTACCTTTAGTTGTAAATACCGATATTTATTTTGTTCTACTATTTCCATATTTACACATTTTTAGTATTGCAAAATTTGGTATATTACATGGAACCTCGTGGAGAAGACAGATACATGTCAAAAACATAATCTCCATATCAGTTCAGAAGCGATCATAATGATGAAACTTACTCTTCACAGCTAGATGAGTTGCCCTGGCAGCCACCTGAACATGTTGGGCAGGGTACAATAATATCATTATAGAAAGAAGAGAGGGAGACACAGCAAGTAGGATTTTTCTGAACTAGAAATTGTGAATATGTACATGTCGCATTCCATGTCACTGCAAATATACCAGAACAACGCTCCAAGTTTAAAACTTCTGGACTACATTCATGCTGTAAAGTGAAAAAGAATAAAGGAGTTTAACAACTTACTGAGAGCTTGTGTTACTCTCCTTTTGTCTGGTGTTTTGAGCAGTGTGGGGTTCACAATTTTTTGCCTTTCCACAAGTAAAACCTGGTCCTGGTACCTTCAGGGTGAAGTTTCTGGGCACTTGCACTGTTCTATTAGTGGTTCCAGCTGCGCCAACAGTAACCTGAAATGTAGCAACAGAATTGGTTGGATCCTGTACCGATGAACTGAGTACACCACCTTTGCAACAATGTGCAATTTTCTGATTATAAGGTGTTGATGGGGGCAATCAACAATTGTTGGGTTCTTTTTTGACAACTGTGTGGGATGTTTCTTGTGAATCTTGAACAGTTCCCTTGTTCAGTGGCCTTTGCTCCAACCATGTTCCATATCACCTCCTTGTTTGCCCATGTCCATCCTAAAGTCCAACCTGGTACTGTAATGTGACGATATTGATGAAAGTTTTCCATAGTAACTATAGCCTGTTCATATTCAGCAGCAATTAATATTTGAATCCATCAAGTATTACAGATCAAGCAAGAAAGAAAGAAAGAAAGAAAGAGCCAAACAAATTTTGATGTTGCCTTGTCTAGCAAAGTACGTACAACATAACCATCGGCGGTCCTGTTGATGACATCCCATTTGATTGTGATATTTCGATTTGGGTGAAGCGCATCATACGCTTCTGTCAACCAAAAAGCAATGTGTGTGTGTGTGTGTGTATTGGAAGATATAGCAGTTTAAAATAGTACCAAGCATTTACTGGCAATGATAAGGATGATAATTTCAACAGAGGAAAAAACTTTGTAAGTGAATTATCCCACTTAGCCAATAGTTCATACACCTTGACTTCATAGATCTTAAGGACAGACATTTGGTTTTTTCTTGTCATTTCACTGATGCTGAATCATTTTTCGTCCATGCAGCTTTTCTTTTTTATTTTTCTTTGAAATAAAATATCAAACCTGTAGAAGGTAAGAGAGAGCAACTCAGTAAGAAAAGAAACAGTAGAATGCCAGATCTTGCTTTCGAGAGTAATGTGACTATGGGTACCAAACAGAAACCCATTTTCTTGCTGAAGAGCAAATATCGAATTCTGTGCTTCTGAGTTTACCTCACTATTGGTCAGTGGATTTATATTATTCGTTATATCTATATAGATAGATATGAGTTTAATATGTCACTATGATCTGTTCCACATGTGAGAGGAGTGAAGCGTGCCGCCCTAGCCACAATCGATTTGGGTTGACTTTACGACGTTTGTGGTGGTCAAAGGAGGAGGCGTTGACCAAGAATTTTTAAATGGTGGATTGACTCTTAAGAATTTAGATTTGATTAATTGCTCTGTTAATTCAAAAAAAGTGTTCTGATGCCCCTTAAATGCCAGAGTACTAGGCAAATTTACGTATCATATCGCTGTCAAGTTACATGTTGAGTACTGAATACTCCATGCATGCCTCAACTAGTTTATGTATTTTCAGGGCAAAAAAAAAATTTCCCGTTTCTTGTTTGTGCTATGATTGTTCTTCCTACGCAAGATATTTAGAGACCAATGAAACAAAAAATCGTTAGCCAACAAATTGTTTCGTTTAAGAAAATATTTCCTATCAAGCGTTAATTTCTGGGAGAATTTCAGTCAATGACTGTTATAGGCAGAGTTAATTTTCAACCAAAGACCAAAAAATTTTGAAATATCTCTATAAGAGCAAATTACTAAATTAGAAATTAAGTTTTGTTGGTTAATTACCAAAATGACAGTCACCTAAATTTTTTCCCTTAAAAAGAAAGGTTCCATCAACAATGATGATTTACAAATATGTTTTAAGGTGGCCAAAGTAAAACCTAAAGTCATAATGATTATTTAGTTAATATGAAATATATTTTTTAAAATATCCTAATAATCTTTTTTAGTTCTTTCATTCCTTCTCATCCTTAAGTATTATTGAGAAGCATCAATATGGGTAAATTAAAGGAAAAATGATAAATATAAAAAATAGGTCTTATATTTATGACCAATATCAACTCCCAAAATAGGTCCTATATTAAGGACGGGAGGGAGTAATTTGAAATGTACTTATTAGAAACATAAGCAGAGTTGTTATTTTAGTAGAGTTTAATTCTAAGCTCCAGAAATGGCATTGGGAAACAAAGGGTATGCATCTGGTGGTGGCATCACGCAATTGTCACCATTGAAAAAGATCCTCCGAGGAAAAGCCCATCCCTTTTTGAAAGTGAAGCTTGATTTATCCTTCCCAAAAACTAGCTCTGCATGTACATTACCAGAAGGGCCAGCTTGGTTCAGGACATCATTGTACAACTTAATTCCCCATATCATTGCTGTATCATCTGTTCAAAAGAACCTTTAATTAGTCATCCCCTCAAAAAAGTAACTCTTTTTCTTATAGTATACTTCTTATGTCCCTATTTAACTTGTTAAAACTCATAACTCATACACAGTTCCTGTCAGAAACATAGCAGGAAAAAATCACAAACAATTGTCATTCAACATAAACTTACTTATTGCCCCGCCCGATGCTAATCCCTTGTAGTTGGAGCCGAAGACTTGGGCCAGATTATCAAAGTTGGGGTGTTGAACAACCAAGTTCCAATCAGAATAATTCATCCTCTTATTAAAATTGGTAACAGTGATCTTAACTCTCCAGTACGCCTTGTAGTTATCCTTAACATGCCAGTGGACTTGGATTGGGCACATATGACTAGTACATTGAACCAGAGGTTTCAAATGAGATGAACCTGACCTGAAACCACATATAGAAGATACATACATGTCAAAACATGATCTCCATATCAGTTTAGAAGCAATCATAATGGTGAAACTTACTTTGCACAGCTCGGTGAGCTGCCCCGGCAACCACATGAACATGTTGGGCAGGGTGCAGTAGTATCATTATAGAAAGCAGAGAGGGAGACACAGCAAGTGGGTGTTTTATGAGCAAGAAACTGTGAATACGTGCATACCACATCCCATGTCACTGCAATATATATACCAGAAATAATGCCAAAGTTTAAAACTTTTGGACTACTTTTTCACTGTTATAATAGTGAAAATGAATAAAGGAGTTCAAGAACTTATTGAGTGCTTGTGTTACTCTCCTTTTGTCTGGTGTTATGAATTTAGTGGGTGGCACAATTTTTGCTGGGCCACAAATATAACCTGGTCCTGGTGCTTTAAGGGTGAAGTTTTTGGGCATCTGGACTGTTCTGTTAGTGGTTCCAGCTCTGCCAACACTTAGCTGAAATGAAGCCAGTGCATTGGTTGGATCTTGTGCCCATGAGCTGAGTACACCACCTTTGCAGCAATTTGCAACTTGCTGATTGTAAGGTGTTCCTGGAAGAAGATCAACAATTGTTGGGCTCTTTTTACAGCTATGTGGGGCGTTTCCTTTAAATCCTGAACAATCCCCTTGTTCTGTGGTCTGTGCTCCCATCATGGCCCATATTATCTCCTTCTTTGCCCATGTCCATCCTAAAAACCACCCTGGTGCTGATATGTGACGAAATTTTTGGTAATTGTGTATGCTAACTACAGCCTGCACATTCAACAATTAATATTACAGATCAAAGAAAGATGTTGGTACGAGCACAAGTCTAAAAGGAGAGTTTAATTCCAAAAAACTACTGGGGGAACAGGGGTGCCAACTTCCCCAATGGCTCTACACTGTGGCATTTCATTCGGCTCCCTGCTGGTTATACCCTCTTTGGGTAGCCCTTTCTGAGGTCATTAGGTATTCTCATCCAAAATTTAGTATATGAGGAGGAAAACCCCTTAAACTCATAAACCAAATTTTTATTGTGAGACTCTCTGATTTGGGACTCGTAACATACACGCACAATTCATGGAGGGAAAAAGGGGCAAACAAATTTTGATGCTGTGTTATAACATAAAGTCTTTTCACTACTGCTATTAATAGATGATAAAGTAAAACAGAGTACGCACAACATAACCATCAGGGGTCCAGCTGATGACATCCCATTTGATTGTGATATTTCCATTTGGGTCAAGTGGATCATAAGCTTCTGTCAACCAAAAACCAAAGTGAATATGAATAGGAGATTTAAAACACCAAGCATTAAGTGATAATGATAAGGATGATAAATCAAAATGTGGTGTACAAGCTACAAAGGACGGGTACTATTCACAGCTTAAAACAGAGGAAATAACTTTGTGAATGAATTATCCTACTTAGCCAAAAGTTCTGTAATAGCTCATTTCTAATGTCGGACTTCATGGATCTTAAGGACAGATCTTCGGGCTTGTCATTTCACTAAGAAAATAAAAATACTTAACCAATTTTCATACAAGCAAAATTTCGTTTCTTAAAAGCAAAGAACAAACCTGTAGAAGGGAAGCAAAAGCAAGTTAGTAAGAAAAGAAATAGAATGCCAGAGCTTGCTTTCAAACTGAAACCCATCTTCTTGTGAGCGTCTGAGTTATGGCGTGGTGAGTTGAAGATGCATTGAGACTTGAGAGTGAACCAGCGAAGAATAACGCGGAGTTGACTGCGCCGCTGAAGTTGACTAGTCAAGTGGCCCTACCTAGCCAATTATTTCATACTTTCAAGCTGGAAAAACACGAATCCGGATTCCCTGCTCGGCCACTCCCGTTCATTGCCTCTCCTATCCTAAAAACGATAACGTTTTAGGTGTAAATGGGAGGGTGCCTTTCTTTTCTTTTTTTTACTAAAATATATGTTTGATTCTTTAATATAATATTTGTTATTATTTATGCAGACGCTGTGGAACCCTCCCCTCATCTTCTTTGCTGCCAACTTTTCATCTCAACTGTCAACCTCCCTGGCTCCCTTCATCACCTCCACTTCAACGTACAGCTGCGGACCTATTCTCTTGCGGTCTTTCTGAGTTTTATCCTTTTAGTCCTTCCCTTTCCTTAGATTTTGTTTGATTCAACGAAGGTTAGGTTAAGTGAGGTTTACTTAAGTTAGGTTAGAAGAGGTTATAATGTTATTTGGTTCAACGAAGGTTAGGTTAAGTGGGGTTTATTTAAGTTAAGTTAGGTTAGAGGAGGTTAAAATGCCCTTCTATATATTTTTCTTCTTCTTTTATAATGTATTTATTAATAATAATTATTTATATAAAATTATTATTTATAAAATAATTATTCTTGCAAACATATAAATAATTATTTATAAAATTATTATTATTTGAAAAATTCGTTGAATCAGGAGATCAAGTTTTAAAGGGGAGGGCAGTGTTGGAATTTTAAAAAATTGTCATGGGCAATTTAGACATAATTGAAGACAAATATTCTCTCACCTAGGAAAAACCCTAATTTTAGAAGGTTCACAACCTATGTTAGGTTACCACTAGAAGACAAAAAAAAATCCAACACCTAACATAACCTCCTTACAACCAAACATCACTTTTTTACCCCACCCCAACCTAACCTCCAACCAAACAAAACCAACTCCACCCCAACCTAACCCAACCTCCAACCAATAAAAGCCTTATGCTTCATTGTCAGCAATGAACAACAATCATTTCACCTCCGATCTTCAATCACCAGCATTGCTCCTTCTGCGTTTTCTGATTTCTTCTACTGAGTTTTCTGTTGCAGAATAAGGGTTTGGGAATATGATGCTAGGCCATCTTCATCATCTCAAGACAACTCGTGTGTATCCCTCAACACCCAATCAACAAAGTCTTGTGATCGAACCATCTTTCGCGAAGTTGATCCCATGCACATAGATTTGGGGCTTCCCGAACCTGAAGACTTTTTCAGTTTTTAGTTTGTTTTTATTTAAATTTTAAAATATAAAATTATGGGAAAATCCCAGAAAAATACCTCCGAAATAGGGAAATTCTGATTCAGTACTCTGAATTCCAAAATCCCGGATCAGTACCGTGTCAGTACGGATTAACAGTGCGAAGGCGCCAAAAGACGATTTTGCCCTTCAGCCCTTATACTCGCCACTTCAGAATAACATTACGAGGCTTTTAGGAGCACCTAGTATCTGACAAGATGCAACCTAAACTAATTTTTCACTGATATTTTGTATCTTAAAATTATTTTTATTGCATTCAATACTCTAAATTATTTTTCTAGCTGCAACGAGAAGCCTCTAAAATATTTTTCTAGTGGCAATGAGCACCATAAATTTGGCATACTGAGTGTTGGATGGGCTAAAATTTAGTTTAGGATATGGAATGTTATTGAAAAAATATTTCTGGATGCAACTTGCTAGATACTGAGTGTTCCTGAAAAATTATTTTATACTATATAATGGATAAAAAAATATTTTAGAACATTAGGTACTACTAAAAAAGAATACCCGAAGGATTTTAATGTTACTCAAAAAAGGGGGAACACCCTCCTATTTACACTCAAAACGTCACCGTTTTGAATATAAGAGAGGCAATGGACTAGAGTGGCCAATAAGAGAATCCGGATTTGGAAAAACACATGCCTGGTTCCTTCATAATTTTATTCATGGGCAAGTTGTCCCAGGGATACAATGCCAAAATTAATATAATATTACATTCCGTCTTTAATATAAAATATATTTAAAATATTGATCTTTATTCTAAATATAAAACATTATTTTTATATTTATCAATATTTTTTTAATTCATCTATATTGATTCCTCTTCAAATCAAGAAAAAGAAAAAAATATATAAAAATAAAAAAAAAATAACTAGAATATTTTTAAAAATAATTATTTTATTTTTTATTCGATCAGATTAATATAGGGTTTAAAGGTCGCATTCAGCTTACAGGACAAACGGTGAGGAAGCAGCTCACCTCTCTAAAAAGTAATAGTAAATTTGATTAAGCATGTGTTTGGTGTCACTTATTTTTTTTATAATAAATTTTTATTACGCAAGCCGAGATAAAACTCTTTTTACATGCTTATTTTGTATGTCGTAAATCATGATTTATAATTATTTATTATCTAAAAATAAACTATTCTAAATTAACTAAGATAATATTCTCCGACCTCTCCCTGGCTCAATGCTGGCCTTCAAAATATTAGCAAACTTGAAATTTAGCTTGTGTTTGAAAACGTTCAACTTGAGTTTTTGCAGTTTTCTTTCTTTCTTTTTTTTGGTCGAAAAGTTTTTGCAGTTTTCGAGATAATATTATTCTCGCATTATTTTGGTCAAGAGTCAAAACGTTCACCATTGTCATATTTCTTCGGTGGGCGAAAAAACAGCACGCGCACACGCAAGCCTTATTTCCGCTCCAAGAATTCAGAAGAGTTGCTCGCCTCCTTTCGGCGTTGGATGGGTTCCTCAGTTTCCTGTGAATTTTGATAGATTGGATCCTAGGGTCCCGAGATCCGATGGCAGCGTCTGATTCGCGAGCCCACTCGTTTGGCCAGACTGAGATTAACTGGGACAAGTAACGCTTGCTTTGTCTTTAATTTTCAAATTCGCGCTTTTTTAATTTCTTTTATGCAATAGTTTGCGCAGCAAATTCATTCTCTCTTCGTTTTTACAATGACATTCTAGCCACTGAATGAATGCGCTATTCACTGTTTTAGTCCATATATGGTGCGTTTCGAATATATTTATTGTTTGAAACGACTCTTTATACCTCTGTTCAATATGCTTTGTTAAATCGATTATTGGTATTGTAGTTTCGTGAAGTCCCATCGTCTTTCTTTCTTTTTTATTTAGTGGGGATTTGAGGAATGGGTTCAGATTTTGTTTGTATAATAAAAGCAAACGAAATGAAATTCATAAGTGTCTGATTCTTTTGCCTGGGAGTCATTAGAAGCATATAAATTTTCAAATTCCATGTGTAATGAACTTGTTAAAAATATTGTTAATGCTTGCAAACTGGTATCGGTCCAAATGGGAAGTCATAATGTTGATTTCTGTCCTTCTCAGGAAGGGTTTAGTTGGCTGTAAGAAGTCATATTTGAATTTATGAGTATTTGTATCTTCAAGTTCTGTATATTGATTAGTTACTCATTTTTGCAGGCTAGATAAAACTAAATTCTATGTTGTAGGAGCTGGGCTCTTTACAGGTGTCACATTGGCACTCTACCCAGTTTCCGTAGTGAAGACTAGACTGCAGGTTGCCACAAAGGATACTGCAGAGAGAAATGCATTTTCTGTTGTAAAGGGGTTACTTAGAACAGATGGTGTTCCCGGTCTGTATAGAGGATTTGGCACAGTCATCACTGGTGCAATTCCTGCCAGAATCATATTCCTTACGACCCTAGAGACCACTAAGGTGGCCACCTTCAGGATGCTTGAACCATTCAGACTCTCCGAAACCACCCAGGCAGCCATGGCAAATGGAGTTGCAGGCTTGACATCATCGCTTTTCGCTCAAGCTGTGTTTGTTCCAATTGATGTGGTATGACAGTTTGATTCATGTCATCTATATATGTGGCTGTATGCTTGTACATATCTGCCAAGAGTTTGTTGCACTGTATACCTTGTTTGCAGTACAATGGTCAATTTCATTGTATCATGGTTAGAAATTTTGAATGCAGACGTACATGTGTATTTACTGATTTGGCTTATGGATATGTTTTGTCTTTGCCTTCATGCTTTGCTAATGATTTTTTGAAAGTATAAATAAGGACTGTTATTAAACACTATTACTCATGATCTGTGTTCCTGCTGTTTTGTCTTCTGCCTTTATTTTATTATGGTGACATTCTTGTCCTGCTCATTTGTAATTTTTTCTTGCTAATTTTTCTTCTTTTATCACAATAGCAATCTTTCTTATATGTTAATTACCTTTAGGTCGATTGATACTCAGGTGAGCCAAAAATTGATGGTGCAAGGATACTCAGGTCATGCTCAATATAATGGCGGTCTGGATGTTGCTCGTAAATTGTTAAGATCAGATGGCATCAGGGGATTATATAGAGGATTTGGTCTTTCTGTTATGACTTATGCTCCTTCTAGTGCTGTATGGTGGGCAAGCTACGGTTCAAGCCAACGCTTAATTTGGAGGTGAGACATGGTAGCACATGTTACTAATAACACTAAGTTATTGTATTTTCCTCAAATTAATTTCGTGAGGAATGGTGATACATGTTGCTAATAACCCTAAGATGTATTTACCTCTTCAGTAGCAGGAGTGTTGGAAAAACTCACATTTGACTTTTTTAATGATATCTGCTACACTCTAGATTTTCAAATTGGGCCATTGGGCATGAATGTTGGTGTAACATCATGCAGGTAGTAAATTATTGCAAGTAAAAAATGTTAGGATTCATCTGGCCGAAATGCTATGCTCTGCATAAGCCAATCAAGTGGCAAGGCTAGAATTGCAGAAACAATTAATTAAAGCTAATTGATGTTATCAGTGGCGGGTAATGGACTTAGCACATCATGCACACACCAATTTTTTTATTTATACATGTTTGCACAAACTTTTCATATTAAGGAGAATCAACACCTGGTTACATGGGCAGATTCTTGGAACATAGTGCAGAAAATAAGGAAGGCAAACCCAGTATGTTGAAGATTGTGTTAGTTCAGGCTGCTGGGGGAATAATTGCTGGTGCAACTGCATCCTGCATTACAACACCATTGGATACTATTAAGACACGATTACAGGTGTGCATAGCCCAGCTGTTGGCAGAGTTTGATTAACATTAGATTCATTATTCCCTACCATCAAGTAGATGCTTCATTTTTTTTAAACGTTTTTTGGATAAAGTTGTTGTTCTTCACTGTTTACTTGTTTAGTAACATTACATTATATGTTCTTCAACATTAGTTCAAAGTTATTGAACGTGACCTTTTAGTCAACAATACATTTAAAGATTCTGTTGTTGATTGAGCACAATGGTGACATACAATCTATATAGCCAACCCCACCTAATGTGGCAAGAGTAACATTACTATGTGCAATTAGGGTGGTGATAATGGAGGATTTAATGATCACCATATCATTGTAATTTAGTTTTTCAATGATCTTTTTGTGGTCTAGTTTGTCTTTTTAATTGTTCTGACTCAACAGTAATGCACTTCAGGTGATGGGACATGAAAATAAAAGCTCTGTGAAACAAGTTGTCAAAGAATTGATAAACGAGGATGGTTGGAAAGGTTTATACAGAGGGTTAGGTCCAAGATTTTTCAGCATGTCGGCATGGGGTACTTCAATGATATTGGCTTATGAATATCTGAGTAAGATCTGTCTGTATGCTCTTTTTATTTGTGTGCATATATCTTCACAATCTTGTGCAGTTGTTCTGGTATAGCGTATTCAAATACTGAATAGCAAGAAATAATTATTCACATGTGGCTGTTTATAGTAGTTATAGGGCTTCGGGTCTTGTTATTATGATATTATAATATAATACTCCCTCCGGTCCTAATTATAAGACAAAGTTGACTTTTTTGAAGAAATTAAGGAAGCCAATTAAATTACTTTAGAGTGTTTATATTTTTATTTTTTTCTCCAAACTAATTAATTTGACTAATAAACTAATATATAATCTAAAGATACTAAAAATATAAACACTCTAAAGTAATTTAATTGGCTTCCTTAATTTCTTCAAAAAAATCAACTATATCTTATAATTAGGACCCGAGGGAGTAATATTGATGTGAATCTGAATTAAGATAATACATTCTGGAATCTGGATCATGGTGCCATTTACTCTGCCACATATCTAGCTCAGCCTAAAAGTTTGTTTATGTTTCTTTGAGCAGAGCGCTTGTGTGCAAAAGATGAATAGACAGACGCAAACGGTCAACCTCATCTTCACCCAAGATTCGGTCATATGATTAGAAATTCTTTTGTTGGGCAATGATTTTGAATAAGCACGAATGAAGTGGACTATGAGCCCGCCACCTTAAGCGCAGGAGTCGCTTCTGAACATTTTTAAGTGTTATGATTGAAGGGTTAAACTACGGGCATTGAAGTTACTGTTTCTGATTATAGTTAAAACAGCTATCGGGTGCATTAGCATAGATAAGGAATTTTTCCAGCTAGGAATTTTTATTAGTGCCATTCATATTTAATAAATAATCCGGATCATGGATACATTTCATTAGCATTGGATAATGTTTCACAGTGAGATGGAGCTCTTTTTACATGCTCAGATTTGTCTCCATTTTCGTCCTCTGTTTTCTCCACATGGACTATGTTACGCTTTTACAGCGAGGTCTATTAACAAACAGATTTAAGCTTCGCTCTAATTTTTCCTCAGAAGCAAATGAAATGATAGTCAGTTTTAAATTTCAAAAGTAAAATTCAATGTTTTGAGTTTCATTGCAAGCTAGCTGAAATGTGCGTGCAACAGAGGAATAAATGCAACTAGTTAACTACAATTGGACTAGATCCTTTCCCACGAAGTAACATCCGTGGGAGTAATATGCTGAGGCGTCCATTCCTTGTAATATTCGATAAATAAAAATTTATTCTCGTCGCCTAGTATTAGTCCAACGCTCACACTCTAATACTCTTCTCCTAATCTCTGCAGAATACATCAAAACCTTATATTTCAAAATTTGGGCTCAGCCATGTTACATTTTCTATCTAAAATTTAGTAGATGCACCAAAACTGACTGCAACAAAGCCAAGCATGCCCCTGTATGAGTTTTGTGGAAAACTGAAATGTATATAAATCAAGGTAATTAAACCCGGACCGGTCAGTGAACCGGTCGGGGTACTGGGTCAAGAGTCAGTGGGTCAGACCGAAGTCAAACCGGGATCAAACCAGTGAGAAATAGAATATTTTAGGCTTATAGTATGAAATTCTAAAGAAATTTTTTTTAAAAAAAAATAAAAAAGTTGACCCGGACCGGGTCACCGAACCAGACCGATTTAGTGCCCGGGTCGCCGGTTTTCGGGCCGGTTCGGCCGGGCCGGTCCGGGTCAGAGAACTATGATATAAATCCAATCCTCAATCATTCAATCTTTCCGTTCGTTTTACTCTGAAAGTTGTCCTCTTCATGGTCATCTTCACAATCTTCGTAATCACTGTCACCGTCTTCGTCAATTGCAGTCTTCATTCTCACTGTCACCGTCTTTGTCATCACAAGTTTCACCACTGTCAAGACCCCCATCATGTCTATTCTGTCTAGCATAATCCTCCAGAGATGCATTGGGAAACAATTGTCCGACCTTACTAACTTTATCATCTGTAGGAGTTTTTCCTGAACTTTTGGATGTGCCTTTGTTCATCTGTTAACAAAAAGTATAGAACAGACAGCGATTAGTGTCGTCCACCAAGCATGCTTGCAAAACGGGACAGTATCAAAACACATTACAAGTGCATATGCATCTATATCGAGTAATAGAGACAACTTTGCAATAAATAGTGTAGCTTAAGATCAATATTCCTTTTATTTTGGTAAAGAACTCTACTGAGAGCATGAAAATGGTCTATGCGGAGATTTACTTCTCAAAGACAAAAAGGTCCAAAATATTATTGAACACATTAGAGCATTCTCTTCACACACTCACACTTGCCATCAAATCGGATGGAAAATTTTATGCATTCTAATAACAAGAGAGAGTAATTATCAACAAGTTCAAGAATCATGATATAGCCATTTTAAGTGACTGGACTTTCACAGTCATCATTTTGAAGAAAAATAGATGCAAAGGCATTTACGAAGGTATTCACACTCAAATATCCTAATGACCTATACAGAAAACCAGAATATGGATGTGTTTGATACTAATTCCAAATAAAAATATGCAAGGTCATGTTTAGTCGTGTACTATATTTCAATGCAAAGGCAATCAAAGCAAAATTGCACCCTTAGTAACAAAGAGGCAGGACATAAGATAAACAAGTAAAGAAGAATAATTTTAGCATCTTACAGCACGTAATAGGGTTCTCCTGTCCCTCTCCCGAGAATTCTTAATGGCCTGTAACAAGAACACCAGCATTATAAGCCTCTGGAGGAAAAACAATTGGAAAGTTCATAAGGCATTTTAAAAACAGGAAATAATTTCATTTAACCTGCTCAAGCTGTTTTTGCTCGGCTTCCACATCTGAAGGATCCCTGCAAAGAGCGGAAACAAAGTTGATAGGAATAATATCCCTTTTCCCCCTTCTTTTGAAGTACCGTTGTCCATACTTCACAGATGACAGAACAAATAAAAGAGAGACAGAATTATTCATAAAATGATAAGACCACCTTCCAACTATTCGATCTACAGCGCAACAACACTTTGCGCAAACCCCATGCTCCTTGGCACAGCCTACATTATCACCAAAACCAATCAGTTTGAGACAAAATGCCAGAAACAACATGTCTGTACAAGCTGAAACAAATCTTAGAAGCAAAACTAACTACAAAAGAATAAGGAGAGAGCGAAACCAACCAGAACACAGGTTATGGTAAGCTTGACGAACAGCACGTTTAGAGCATCTCTGGCTGCAACATTAGACATTCGAAAACGCCAATCAACTAACCAAATACTGCAATGGTTAAAGCGGCTACAAGAATTACAGCAAAACAGGGACTTAAGAGATAAATTAAAGAAGGAAGGAAATACCATTTGGCAGGTTCGACAAGGGGCTTGTACTTTCCATAACGTCGTTTCCAGTCGATCTGTTCTTTACAGCGAGGGCAAACGCCAGTGATTTCAGAGAGAGGCCTGAACTTTCCTCCTACCTCCTGCACATGCGGGAGAGGACTCAATCACATAAACAATAAAATTTCAAAAGGAAAATCTGAATAAGCGAGAAGAGTGATGAGTGCTCACGGTTTCGTTGATCTTACAGCCGGCGTTGGGTTTCCAGGCGTACTTGTTCTGGTGCATCGGCGGCCCTCGCCTCCTACTGCTCATCTTTCACACTCTTTGCGTCACAACCTCAAGCCTGGGACTCACGCGGCTATAACCTCAATCCCAGCAGGAAAAATTCTCCGTTTTTTTATATATATTTTTGTTAGGGCAGGGAATAAAAATCTGAAAAGCATATTATTCGTAGTTGCATTCATCATCACGGATAGAGCCGAAAACGGGCCGAGCCCGTCGGGTCAGCCCTTTTAAGCCCTGGTCCTTCAAGGGCCGGATTTGTAAATTGTAACCTTAAAATGAAGTCGGGCTTAAAAGGGCCGGCCCTGTAGGGCCTCGGGCTTAAAAGGGTCGGCCCTGGAGGGCCTCGGGCCGGCCCTTTAGGCCCGTTTATTTTTTATTTTTTATACTTGAAAAGAAATCATGTTACATTTTTGAATTACCTTATTGAATCTATATGTCACTCTGTCCTTATATTGTATAGAGTATGATTTTTGAGTATATTGTTTTGTCTAATTGAATCATATTGTGATTTTTGACTATAATTTTTGAGTATATTGTCCTGCCTATTTAGACTAAAATCATATTATATACTATTCTTCCTGATAGAGTATGATTTTTTATGGAGGTTGTGATTATTTGACTACTTGAACCTACTGCTCAAAGTGAAACACAATCAAATGTCTTTGAAATTGATGATAGTGGCGAAGAAGGTGAAAATGATATTCGTCATACTTATGTTGTTTAGATGTTAGAGTATTTAGCTTCTTGCCTTCTTATACTTTGGCATTTGTGTGAGTTATTTATGGACATGATTTTACCTTTGATTATACATTAGTAACTGTGTTTGTTTGTTGCAAGAGACGTGTTATTTAAATCTTAATGTTGACAACATTTATGTATTAAATTAGAACTTTAATCGTTGTTATTTACTAATTATATCTCTAAGGGGAAAAAACGCAGGAAAAATAGTTAAATATTGTGAAAAGGATTTCCCGGCCCTGCGGGCCGGCCCTGGCCCTGATGCTCTCAGGCCGGGCCTTGAAAAACTGCAATTTTCCTGACCCCGAGCCCTTTAGGGCCGGCCCTGATTCCCAACTCTAATCACGGAGGATATTCCCATCAGTATTATTGTTTTTGTGTGGTTTTATCATTAAAGTATCTTTTTTAGAAGCAAAACGGCGCCATTACTGTAGATCATGGAAAAATATTTAAAGATGCTGAGGATACCCTAATCTAGAATTATTCACAAAATATCCTTAAAAATTCATTTTTACAGCTGTCAAAAATCAAAATTTTGTAAATCTTATAATTATCGCAGCTCAATTTGTAAATATAAAAATTTATCTAACAACATGTATTGACTCTTGTAAAAGGCCAATCCTCGCAGTATGATAAATTAATGTTTGAATTCTTATAGGGTGAAATGTTCACTTTTAATATCTAACAATGCATAGAATTGTCTTTAATTAGAGGATATTTGTACTTGTAAAAATATGAAAATTTATCTTTTAAGCGGAAATTTATTTGAATATGTCACAATTTTTCAAACAAAAAACTATGGGAAATTTTTTTTAAAAAAAATACAGTTGAAATTGGGAAAGGACAAAAAGGTGTGATGAAATTGTGATATCCTAAATCAGTATTCTATTACCGTATGAATCTAAGATATGATATGTTGATACAATGACTTAAATGCCCTTATTAGTGACAGGCAAAAGGAGAAAAGACATAAGAGGGGAATCGAAATTGGAAATGCAGGAAATCACAAACAAAAAACCTAAGGGTCGAAGAAATTCTCCTAGGAAGTTGATAGGACAATGGTGTGTTGACGGTAGAGGGCAGCAATTTGCAATTTGCGGTTTTGTATTGAGCGGCATGGTGCAATTCGGCGTTCGGCTGTGTGTTGAGGGAGGCCAGGGGTGTGGTGCGGACGTGCGGTTCTGCGTTGAGCGGAGTGGTGCAAATATGATAATGCATTCAGCAGCGTGGTGCGAGTTGTTGTTTTTAGGCGTCCAACTTGTCATTTATACATTTGTTTATGTGAAGATGTTAATGAAGGAAGTCATGTCGTTAATAAAAAAGATAATGTTGTCATTAGTGAGTGAGTTATTGTTTTCGGCCATTCAACTTGTCACTTGCACATTTGTTCTTGTGAAGATATTAATGAAGGAAGTCGTGTCGTTAATAAAGAAGATAATGTTATTATTAACAAGTGAGTTGTTGTTTTCGGGCGTCCAACTTATCACCTGCACATTTGTTCCTCCGAAGATGTTAATGAAGGAAGTCATGTCGTTAATAAAGAAGATCATGTCGTTATTAGTGAGTGAGTTGTTATTTTCAGGAGTTCAATTTGTCACTTGCACATTTGTTCGTGCAAATATGTTAATGAAGGAAGTCGTGTCGTTAATAAAGAAGCTTATGCCAAATTTGGATGCTAGTAAGTGGTAGTTTAATGTGGAATTTAATCACATGCCGCATGTTTGTTAATTAACGCAGTTCATAAACTTAGGTGTATATTTTTTATTAATGACTGCATATTTTACGTTTTACAACTTCATATAGCAATGTGGTAATATAACAAGTTGGTGCCCACAATGACATTTCCCTATCCATTAACAACATAATGTTACTTAGTTCTAAACAACACATTGGACATCATTAACAATACCACATTATTCATTAACAACTTCGCTTCTTTCACTAACATCTTCAAAGGAACAACATGGCAAATTCCTAATGTTCAGTGCCTTATGACAACTCACCCACTAGTAACAACATTATCTTCTTTATTAAAGACTCTACTTTAACATCTTCGTAAGAACAAATGTGCAAAGTGACAAGTTGGAAGCCCAAAAACAACAATTCACTCACTAATAACAGCATCATCTTCTTTATTAATGACACGACTTCCTTCATTAACATCTTCAGAGGAACAAATGTGCAAAGTGACAAGTTGGACGCTTGAAAACAACAACTCACTCACTAATAACAACATGATCTTATTTATTAACGATACAACTTCTTTCATTAACATTTTCGGAGGAACAAATGTGCCAGTGACTAGTTGGACGCCCAAAAACAACAACTCACTCACTAATAACAACATTATCTTCTTTATTAACGACATACCTTCCTTCATTAATATCTTCGCAGGAACAAATATGCAAGTGACAAGTTGGACACCCGAAAACAACAACTCACTCACTACTAACAACATTATTTTCTTTATTAATGACACGATTTCCTTTATTAACATTTTCATAGGAACAAATGTGTAAGTAACAAGTTGGACGCCCGAAAACAACAACTCACTCACTAATAACAACATTATCTTCTTTATTAACGACACGACTTCCTTCATTAACATCTTCATAGGAACAAATGTGCAAGTGGCAAATTGGACACCCAAAAACAACAACTCGCACCACATCGCTGAACGCATTGTCATATCTACACCACGTCGACGAACGCAGAACCACACCACACCCCTGACCTCCCTCAACACACCGCCGAACACTGAATAATGATTAGAGAGAAACTAAATTAAAGATTATAAAAAATTTAAAAAAAGCCAAGTTGGAAAATTTGGCAATTAAAAAATACATAATTTGATGAAATAATATTACATAACTAATTGGATCACATGTCTTGTACAATATGATATATAATTGTTGAGGGCATCAATAAGGGTAAATTAAAAAAATGTTGACATTTATATAAAATAAATATTTTATTTAGGACTAAGATCAAGTGATTAACTCTATAGATATACCTTATATTAAGGATCGGAAGGAGTAATAAATATTGAATCACTAATCCTTGTAATTATTCACCCAGCAAAGCAACTCCTTTGCCACTAATTTCAGATAAGCCAATCACAAAAAATAACAAATTGTGGCTTATGGTAAAAATTGCTTAACAACGTATAAACCCTTAAAGTCAATCGCAGCACCAATCACTGTGTGTGTTTGGGGACCTATTTTAAGGCCAATTGAAGACCATAAGCTCAATTATCAATTGAGAACTCAAATTTGAGTGTTTGGAAAGGCCAATTGGCAATTGAGCTTTTGCCAAAGCTCAATTGGGAGAAGCTAGAAAATGGAGCTTTTGTTAAAAGCTAATGACATTTTATGCTAGATTGGATTTTCTGGAAATTAATTATATAATATTGGATTTTCCCATAAAATATTTTTTAAATAGTATGTAGTATCAAAAAAATATTTTTTGAGTGTTTTTAACCCCTTAAAATATTTTTCTAGTTATACCCACTACCTAGTGTGCTATCAGACTGATTGCAATTTTACCCACTCAAAAAAATTTTTTGAGTGTTTTTAACCCCCTTAAAATATTTTTTGGTGTTTTTAACCTTTTAAAATATTTTTTCAGCTGTACCCAGTGTGTTATCCGACTGATTTCAATTTTACCTTTAATGTACTTTTTCAACTCCAAAAATTACTTTAAAATATTTTTTTGATGATTTTAAACATTTAAAATATTTTTTAAGTTGTACCTAGTGTGTTATTAGACTTATTATAATTTTACCTTAAATATACTTTTTCAGCTCCAAAAATTACTTTAAAATATTTTTTTGTGCTTTTAACTCTTGAAAATAATTTTTCAGTTGTACTCAGTCTTAGGAGACTGACTACAATTTTACCTTTAATGTATTTTTTTTAGTAATAAAGAGCACCCAAAAATTAAAATATAGATTTATTGATTTCCACCCACTCTAAAATATTTTTCCAGTAGCACCTAATATTTTAAAGTAATTTTTAAATATTTACTTGATTTTTTAAATATTTTTCCACCCACTCTCTCTTACCATTATCACAAAAGCCCTTATGCTTAAGCCAATCCAAATAAGTTTTATTTTTGCAAAAGTCTAATCGCCAATCGCCAATCCAAACATAAATTACATTATATAATTTAGCTTTTACCAAAAGTAATATCACAACAAGCCCAATTGAAACAAGCTCAATTATCAATCGCTGATCCAAACACCTAAAAACAAATTCATTGTGCCAATCGCGCTTATGGGCCCAATTGCAGCACCAAACACACGCTAAATTACCATTATAGATGGTAATTGCATTTTCAGGAAGTCACTTGCATATTACGGAAGCTTATTACATCTTTGGGAAGGTAATTTCATATTGTTTTATTTATACAGATACAATATGAACCAGTTTGCAATTACATCCCCAAAGATGCAATTAACTTCAATAATATGTAAGTAGGCTCTTCAAATATACAATTACCTTCCTTAAACCAACACGCTATTATTAGTTCCCCAAAATGCAATTACCTTTCGTAGTGTGCAAGTGTGCTCAAATATATATGCAGTTAACTTTCATGAGGGTAATTTAATCTTTCTCACACTTCTTTTATTTACACCAAAGGGCCTTGTGCATTTCTACAACATTGGGTTCCATCCTCTAAACAAAATTTTAATTGGGGGTTTATGGCCAACTTTTTCTAATTATTATTATAACAAGAGATTTTCATAATTATGCTTTTAAAAAAAGGTATGAAAAGGTGAGATTTGAGGGAGAGGAGTAGAGATTGGCTAGCCGAAACGGTCAAGTATGAATTAGTCTAGCAATGTCATGATGATAATAAAGAAACACACAAAAAGGGTATATATTTACTATTTAGTGAGGCAGTTAAAATGCAATAATAACTAAGAAGACAACATTATGCAAGCACCAAGCACCGTCTATTAGTTAAATAGATTTTTCTATTAAGGAGTAGTTTTCAATACATAAATGGTTAAAATGGTGTTTTAGATAAGTCTATACATATATTTTATAAATGATTAAGTAGCTTGCCTAACTATTTTTTAATTTATATATTAGTTATATAACGGGAATAAAAAACGTAATATACAGTATATTTTACAAGTCTGGGGGCAAATGCATTTCAATGAAATGTTAGTATTTGACAAGGCGAGTACAGACAACCAGACGATGCGGGCCAGCAACCAACGTACGGAACTTGTTATGGTCACGTAATTCCAGGGAACTAAAACACTTGGAAAAAGTCTGGTGTGAAAATAAATATCTCCTTGTCAACCTCAACTAACCATTCTCAGAAAGTCAACGAGCTTTCTTCAACTCTTACTTGCCGCTCTGTATTACGAATTTATGATTGACGCGTCAATTATTATGGGATTCTTTTTCCTGGTAGGTGATGCGTACGTTTCATCTTAAACAAGTTCATTCACCTACAACTACAATAATAGCTCTGTATGTAATTGTGGTCATCGTCACCGCTTAAAAGTCACTTCAATTCATGTACTAGTATTGCCTAACGTTAACTTTCGTATTGCGCTGCCACTATCTCCTAAATTTAATCGTCCCACAACTTTACACTCCCACCAAATAACCAAAAAAGTTGAACGGAGACTGGAACAAATATTCTTTTTTATTACGTCCCTTTTTCACTCTCATCTTGTTCTTATCTCTGAGAAACCAATGATTTTCGTTTGTTTTCTCTGCCGGCACCGAAGATTCTTCTATTGGGGCGTTTTCTGACACAAATCAACATAAAAAAAGAACCCTCTTTCTTCCCAAAAAAACCCAACTGATTTCGTCCAAAATGAGGTCTCTTCTGTGTTTGCTTTTTGTCATATCTCCATTGTTTTATAGTGTTGCTTCTGCTGCTTGCTCTGATGGAACTTGCAGGGTCCGTATTTGTATCTTCCACCTTCTTCATCAATTCAATTATTTATTCTTTAACTTTCCTTTTGAGTGATCTATCTCACTGGTTTAAATTTGGAATGTTTCATACTTTGATTAGCTTCTCGATGACTGTTCGTCTGATCAAGATTGTGGTTCGGGCCTGTACTGTTTCTCCTGCCCTCTTGGGTTCTCAGGCTCTAGGTGTGTTAGATCAGCCATTACAGACCAGTTCAAGCTCATTGTAAGTATGATGCTATATTATATATCTATATCTATATATACATCCCTATCTTTTCGCCTTATCCTTATACAAATTGCCCCAACAACGTGCTCACTGTCACACATCAGAAACTGCATCGTCGTTTCACAAGGAACTCTTCGGTTGTTTTATTCTGCTGTGTTTTGCTGGAAGAACTATGGCCCCATATATAATTATCGAATCCAGAACGGGTCCCCTTAATAGCAGATTTTTGTAAATGCATACATTGTCGTTTACACGGTATTTTTAGTCCCAGTAGATCATTATTAATTTAGTGTATTGTCTACTTTTTACTCCTCTTGTCAACATCGGTTATATATATTCAGGATAGGAAAACTTCTGGTTAGATAATAAGATTTAAGAAAACACTGATGAAAATCAACCTGTGGGAAGCTAATCAGATTTACCATATATTGAGTAAGATTAAATTTATGCAAAATTTCTAGAATTTGACTGGCACAGAAGGATTCGAAGCCAGATCATCTTAATTATGCTTTGTTTTTTTTTTTTTCTGGGTGGCAACAGAATAGTTCTCTGCCTTTCAACAGATATGCATTTTTGACAACACACAATTCTTATGCAATTGATGGAGAGCCATCTCACACAGGAGTTCCTCGCTTAACCGTCACTAACCAAGAAGAGACTGTCACCCAGCAGCTAAATGTATGATAATATTTTCAACCTTCAAACCTCTACATCATTCATTCATGCCTTTGAAATTTCATGTTTAATCTCACTCACCCTTCTTTATGCTTCTCAAAATGATTCATCTGAAGAACGGAGTTCGAGCACTAATGTTAGATACATACGATTTTGAAGGAGACGTGTGGCTATGCCATTCATTTGGAGGACAGTGCCATGATTACACAGCTTTTGTACGTATAAAAAAGAAAGCACCTTTGTCTTTGACTATTATTTTTATGGTTTTAATTAACACAGAAAATTAAATGCTGACTCGGTTGTGTTGATGAATGAATGAATGAATGAACAAGTAGGAACCTGCTATAGATACCCTGAAAGAGATTGAGGCGTTTCTATCAGCAAATCCATCTGAGATTGTGACTGTGATCTTAGAAGATTATGTTCAAGCTCCTAAAGGCTTAACTAAGGTCTTCACTGACGCTGGTCTTATGAAGTACTGGTTTCCTCTCTCAAGAATGCCTAAGAATGGTCAAGATTGGCCTCTTGTCAGTGATATGCTTTCAAAAAACCAGAGATTGCTTGTCTTCACTTCTATCAAATCTAAGGAACAAAGCGAAGGCATTGCTTACCAATGGAACTACATGGTTGAGAACCAGTGTAAGGAGAAGAACCACACCGTCTCCTTCACAAAACATTCTTTCCATACAAAGTGTTATAAAACTATTTATATGATGCTTTTGTTTTTTTGTGCAGATGGTGATGGTGGAATGAAATCAGGAAGCTGTCCAAACAGGGCAGAGTCATCTGCTCTTGATGACAAAAGTAAATCTTTAGTGTTGGTGAACTATTTTCGATCTGCACCGATTAAGCCCATCACGTGTAAAGATAATTCTGGGGATTTGATTAACATGTTAAGTACTTGTTATGGTGCTGCTGGCAACAGGTGGGCTAACTTTGTTGCTGTTGATTACTACAAGGTACTTTTTTTTTTTCTGCTAAAGCTTCCGTTTTTGGAGTCATCTTACTGTAAAGAACACTGATATATATGATCTGATATCTGCACAGAGGAGTGAAGGAGGAGGATCGTTTCAAGCTGTGGACACTCTTAATGGGAAGCTTTTGTGTGGGTGTGACGATGTCCATGCATGTGTGGTAAAAAGCTTGCAACTTTAACTTGTTTGTTTTGTTTAAGAATAGAATCTTTTAAGTTTGAAAATTTTGATAATGAATTTTGATTCTTGTGATTTCAGCCTGGCTCAACTTCACAAGCTTGCTCATCAGCACCAAATTAACTTGGGCCATGTTTTGAGACATTTGATTCTCGTTAATCTTCATTTGTTGAAAGCCATTATTGCTCGTGTAGTTCAGGATTGGGATACAAATTATGCAGATACAGTAATTATACTTATTAGACAGCAACAATACATAGGGTGTGTGTGGAATAGCGGTAGGAAAAGTGATTTATTTTCAATTTGATTTATGGAATTTTAAAATTGGGGAAAAGTAAGATTAGTTAAAATGATTAGTGTTTGGATTGACAATTGGATAAGTGCTTTTATGAAAGTGAAAAGGTGTTTGGTTTGATTTTTGAATAAGTGGCTTTTGTGATATTTAAAAGAAATTTTTTTTAAAATTATGAAAAGTGAAAAAATTAACTTTGAAAATTTGACAATGGTAAAATACATAATAAAATTACAATAAAAATGTGAATAAGTTAGAAATTATACAAACTTAAAGTGTTTGATAAAGTAAAATATAACTGAACTAATCAGATCAAAGGTCTTGTATAATTTGGTCCCTAATGGTGTCACGAACATGATTCATTTGGATTGAAGATGTCCGAGCATCATTTGTCGACGAAAGCTCTTGAACTTGACTATTATCTACATCAACTATATTTTCATTTTCAGCTTCCCTAAAATCCACATCAGTTTGGGGATGTCTTCTAATGAAATTATGTATAGCTATTGTTGTACAGACAATGCGGACTTGCGTGTCGAAGCTGTACTTAAGCATTTTTTGTAATATTTCGAACGTATTTTTCCACACTCCAAAAGTCCTTTCTATTGTGCACTGATCAAGCTGTATGTAATATTTTGAACCTATTTTTCCACATTCCAAAAGACCTTTTTATTGTAAATGTCGGCCCATTGTGTTCTTTTTTGTATATTTGTTCTGCGCATGCATTGATACATACCTTTGTTGACTCTAAATCTCGTACAGCTTGTGTGTCCATATTTTTATACTAAAAAGGTCACATATAACACACACCAGACATAACAAAAATCGGAAATACACATATGGCCATCACAGCTCATAGTCCATGTACAAACATTAAATGAAACTTATTCATTGTAAATCAAAACCATATTCACGTTACCAATCTACCTTTAAAAAACATACAGTGATAGATAAGACTAGTAAACACATAATTAACTAATTGTTGTAGTATAAATAAAGAAAGATAATGAAAATAATGCTCAACAAGCATAACGTAAATTTAATGAAAGATGATTACATAAAATCCTATGGCAGTCTGCATAATGGTGGAGTGCTAGTTTTTTTTTCTTAAAACAAAAACGAAGAAAGATTTAATAAAGGAAAATAGAGCATGAATACACGCGCAATGACACTTGATCTACGCTCCTTGCATTCCAACGGTAGCAGAGCATAATGAACAAGACAACCAACGGCAGCAGAGCATAGATCCTTGCATTCTAACGGATCCACACCTTAAAGGAATAGGAATGGAAGTCTAGATACAGGAAGAAATGTTGGGTAATGAACCTTTGAAGCTTACCGGTGAAAATGAGTCATCGGTAGAGGAGATGGACGAGCCGAGTCACCAGCGAAAATGGGTGAAGTAGATTGCAGGCATAGATCGGCGAGGCTGAGAGTGAAAACGGTCCGATCAGAGGCCAGTGATGGAGGAAAGAACTCTCAGTCTCTCACCCTCGTCTTCACCAGAATCTAGAACCTTCTCCTCGTCTTTGGCAAAACGTCGGCTCCCAAAATCGCAGAAGCATCGAATTCCAGAGGCCACAGATCTCAGCTACGCCTTCTCTTCTGCTCAGTCGCCGGTCCAGTCTCTGTCAGTTTCTACTCTGTCGCTTGCATTGGAGATGATGAGAAGAGATTTGTGTGAGCTCGCCCGAAGCTGAGAAGAGATCACAGTATAGTAAGTCACGGAAATTAGAAGAGATAAGACGGAGAAGAGAGAGAATGAATTGGTAGGCGACAATTTTAAATAATAATAAATGCAAAATTAACGGTATGTCTTCCAAAAGCTATAAAAACTAGCTTAACAAAAAAGCTGCTTATTTGAATGAACCCAGTGCCCAAATCGTGATACCGAACATACCTTATAAGTCATTCTCAGTGTACAGTGAATTTTTTTCCCCAAATCGCACGATTACTTATGCCAAACGTGATACCAAACATACCCAATGTCTGTACATTTAACCAAATGAAAGAGAGAGAATGTTGTTTTCCAGAGTTAAGATACTGTTATTACCTATATTAGACAGCAACAATGCATGCATAGTATCTAAACTCTTTTTGGCTAGTTCAGGGTTTAACAAATGACAACTTTAAAAAAATTTGGCTCCAAGATTTATTGATTTTTAACTTAGCAAAATCTGTTTGGATGAACTCAAATCTCAATTTTTTCTGTTTTATCTCTATAATTATAGTTATTATTTATTTATTTATTTATTTTGAATGGTGCAAAATAAAAATAAAGATAATATCTTTTCTTTGTTAATATATTCTATTTCTTTCAAAATAAAAACAAATAGTATTAAAATTAGAACATGGATGACTAAACTCATAAGAAAAATTTTACCAAAAAAATATAAGAAAAATTAAAGTCTGAATCTTCTCAAAAAAGATAATATATTATGTGGTAAAAAAAAAACTAAGACAATATACTCCTTATAATTGAATTTTAAGGTGCTTTAAATACTGGAAGAGTTTATGATTAATATATGAGTTTGTGTATCATCAATTCATCATAATCAAGATCATTATTACAAGTGTAGTGAGAAAATAGTAGCGATTTCACCGGAGGCTATTTCAATTGAAAATATTAATGTAGTATCCTACTTTATCATCATATAAAGGAAAACACAAACGAGCTCAATTTTAAATGATTTAAATTTCAAAGTAAAATTTATTTACTTTATAAACAAAGTGAAGAAAAAAGGTCCCACAAAATGTGTAGTTATTAGTGTTTATAAAGAGTTTATAAGTATTTTTTATATAAATTAAGACAAAACTTCTTTTATATATTTACTTCGTATGTCGTAAATTATGATTAAAAAACCTTTTTTTTTTTTTAAGATTCCTCTATTCAAAACAAGTACATTATATTATTTATTGTTTCCACATAAATATAGAAATATACTATATCCCAAGGTATTAAAACCCGGACGGGGTATTGAATCAGTTGGAGTATTGGGTTAAGGGTTAGTGGGTCAGATCGGGGTCAAACCGGAGCTAAACCGGAACCAAATCGATGAGAAATTAAAGATTTTAGGCTTATAGTATAAAATTCTAAAAAAAAATAAAATTTTTTTTTAAAAAAAATTAGAACCTGGACCGGTCTACCGATAGATTCACGAGTTTCCAGGCCGGATCGGTGAGTCCCGTTTCCACAAGCATGCTATATCCATTGTGTTTGTGCCCTAACTGAATTTTAACAGAAACTGAATTTCAGTTATGAGGGTCGTGCCATCGCCAAAAACGATGTCGTTTAGGTTTGAGATTCAAGATTCAATCTTTCTCATTTTTCCAAGCTTAAAACTGTGTCCGAGCGAGACCCTCCACTTCGGCCAGCTCCTTGCCAAAACCGAAGCTTTCCTTCTCTCTCTCTCTCGCTGCCTCGCCCACCCTCTTCGCCTAATATCTCTTTCTTCTTGATCCTGAGCTTTACGAGGGTTTAAGCAAAACCTGACCCAAACCCCAAATTATTCTTTTTTTCTTCCTCATTGTTCCCCCTAGCAGCATATTTACTCTGTTACTGCCTTTATCATCCATCATTTCTGAGCGCGTTTTATTCTCTCAACTCAAGTCTTTTCTTACAAGAGATAGAATTAAGACTTGCAAATCACTGGTAAGCCCGAGACTGTTTTTCAATTAAATTTTCCTACCTCGGCCTAACGTTTGTTCCTTTGGCATTCAAACGGAGATCAGCTAGGGTTTGGGCTGGTTCTTTATTATTTAAATCTTTTTGGCATCTTGATTAGTTGTGTACTGGGATTTTGGAAATAATAAAGCTGAGGGGTTTCACTTTAGTAATGGATGGAAGTTTTATTTTTTTAATCCGTCTTGGTGGGAAAATGGATTCCTATAAATTGTCAAATCTTTGCTTTTGGCAGAACTCTGTTAATTACTCTTTTTTCTTCCTTTTCTTCTATCATAGAATGGAAATATGAAATTCCTCTTTTTCCTTATTTTCCCAGTGATGACTATAATTGAAGGGCCGAGCGAATGATAATGATTTGGCCCTTGAGATTTCTGTAGTGAAGAATGGTGCTTTTGGGCGTTTATCTCATGTTCAAGTGATGTGAAGTGCTGAATATGAGCGATGGTGCTGGGGAGACTGGAAGACAGCTTGAACAACCAAATACGCGGAGAAAATTGGGCGGTGATGACTTTGCCCAAGCAATTGCAAAAGTAGCAGTAGGGCAAGTATGTGAGAGCCAGGGTTTTCATGCCATTCAACAGTCATCTCTTGAAACACTATCCGATATTGCAGCTCTGTATATTCAAAACATTGGGAAAACTGCACGTTACCATGCTAATCTTGCAGGTAGAACTGAATGCAACGTTTTTGATATCATGCAAGGGTTGGAAGACATTGGATCGGCACAGGGGTTCTTAGGTGCCTCAGATATTGATCATTGCATTGGAAGTTCAGGCATTGTTCGAGACATCATTCAGTTTGTGACTGAAAGTGAGCCAATTCCATTTGCCTATGCCGTCCCACACTTTCCAGTTGTGAAAGAACGGGTGCTGACTCCAAGTTTTTTACAAACAGGAGAAGAGCCTCCTGCAGATCATATACCTGGGTGGTTGCCTACATTCGCTGGCCCTCAAACATATTCTTCGGCACCTACAAGTGATAAGAGAGGGACAGAATCTCATGTTGCTAAACTTGACCCAGAAAGAGGGCATAATAATGGGGAGCAGCATTTGTTAAATTTGCAGCCACAGATGATATCGAATGTGGTTGAAAAATCTACATTGATTGACACAACTAATGTGAAGGGGAAAAAGGTAGCAGGGGAAAGTAACCCGTTCCTTGCTGCCCCTCTGCAATTTGGGGAGAAGGAAGTGGCTTCTTTGACCCCTCCAGCTAGGCTTTTCAATGATGTAGCTGCAGCAAAACCTGTTGTGGAAGATTTTGTTGAAGGCAGATCTATTTCAGTTCTGGACACATTTGCTCCAGCAATCGAAGCAATAAAAAGCTCACAGCGTGATTTAGATGAAGAGAAGAGTAAGCTTCTTTCAAATAGGAGGCCTAATGTGCATTTTAAGATTGGAATCAAAAAGAATTTTGTTGGTAGGTTGGTTGATTCAGGTCCACAAAATGAAAATGATAAGAAGACTCTTCCGTGGTTTGTAATGGAAGATGAGAAGGATGATAGGAAAAGGAGGGCCGAGAAAATTCTGAGGGAATCTTTGGAAAATCCAGATGAGCTTGTTCAGTTGTAATATATATTGCTTTTAGGGAACTTGTATACTTGTTCAGGAGACTGTCAGGATAGCTAGTTCTGGGATAGTGAATTCTAGGCCCTTGTCTGCTTTTGGGGATTATAGGATGGGTGTTACTATTTTGCAGGGACAAGTTCCCACTTTAACAATCTCTGAGGTATGTGCTTGTCAATTGCTCGGCAAATCAAATCACTATTCTTTTAATTGAAATTTGTTCTCATTCTACTATCTTACGAACAACATTTTAAAGCATCAATACTTCTGATTTGTAGCTGTTGCCCTGAATTTGTGCAGCACAATAGGCATCTTGTAAAAGATAGTTGAACTCACTTGTATAAGTTAAGTTCTTCTTCACCTTGTTTACAAACACTTGAAATCAGAATCTATTCCTCTAGACTTATTTTATCACGTAGATATTTTAGTGGAGGCCTAGCTGCATATCACGTACGTGCTACCTATGGCATGTCTTGTCACAACTTACACTCCTTTTTTGGGTATCCAAACATGAATTCACCTCACATTTCCTCATATTGTAATAAAATATGTGCTGAAGATGACTTAAAATATTAAGCTTGGTAGTATGCTTTGTCTTTTACTGCTGGTTGTCATCGTGAAGGCTACACTCGCACACGCACCAGTGGCTTCCTTATTAAAGAGTCATTGCTTAACACTCAAACTATAAATAAATATAGACAAGTATTTGTGAGTTTACTTGCGTACTGCTTTTCAATTGTATATGGGTAGCTGACTTAACTGTTTAAACTTTTAAGTTATCTTGACATAATCTTTGCAACATATGTGGAGTTCCCATTGCTGTTTATAAGCTTAAAAAGAGACAAGGAGCATTAGGAACATTATGACTTGATATAAAAAATTGCAACATAAAATGGTCCTTCAAAAATAAAGGAACTAGTGATTGTGCAGATAAACTCTTCTTTTAAAGGTTTCAAATGATATTTATTTGTGTATGCTCACATGCACATGCATTCATGTATGTTTGTAAATGCCCTTCCGATATCATCCAAATTAATTTCCCATGGTTTTGGTTACATGTTTCAGTAACAAACAGTTGGGTTCAAGTGATTATAAGTTAATTAATACTCATAGGATCAATTATTTAACATTTTCATTTTAGGATTCTCATCTGTGACCAAAAAGTCTGTCCCTCCACCTCTTTTTTTAATTAAATAATCAGTATTTTAAATATGTTTAGTGTATAACATGGCATTGAGGTGGATTATCTTTTCTCAGCACTTGAAGTGTCTATCCTGGGTTCATAATATCGCTAGGACTTTCATCATCATATCTTTCAAGGGTTCTGTTATAACCTTTTGTAGTTGAAAGGGCTTCTAATTACTATATGTTCCCTGTTCTCTAAGTTAACTTGGATAGATATCATATGGTAATGAGTATTAAATGACATTTCAGCAGTTATGTCCACCTCTTCCAAAAAACAGCCCCAGAGCAAAATACCTAGAGTGAAAAAGGACAAAAGTTGACTGAATCTTAGCAGGCTTAGATCAGGCAGCACGTATGTGAATTACCTTCCCATGTCACGCAATTATGTTGACTATGGTTGTTGGTGATATGCCAGTTGAGAGGAAATAGATAGGGTGATTATTGGGACTGCGTGGCTGCGCTGCCATTGAGAACAGAGTGTTGTGTAATCCTGAAAGCGAAAGCTGGACAGATGTACTTGTTCCATGACTAGCTCTGATAAATTGAAGACATATAGAATGGAACTTACAAAGATCAACTCACTGATTACTGATAATATACGTTTATATGCATTTCTTCACGTATTTTATCAACATAGGAATATAAACACATGTAAAAAGATGAGGTTACAAAGGCACCAATTGTTCTGCATGAATTCATATGAAGGGAGAGTTATAATGTCAGTCAAGTATGATGTATTGTTGGAAAAGGAAGGTAAATGAAGATAACATTTCTTGTCAAACTGCTTAGCCATCATTCCTACTTGGGAAACAGAAGTCGTCTGCAATGCTTTCCCGGATGACTTGCCACTTCTCCTCTCACAACTTCGGTTATCAAATCTTTAAAGATCAACCGTTCAATGTCTAACACTATATCTGGGATCTCACTCTGGTTGTTTGTCCAAATTGCGGGTTGATGCATTAAATCTTCCCACAAGAGACTTGTCAAATTCTCATCCTCATTAGTCAGACTGGCATTCTTATTTTCATGACGCAACTTGTCAAATTCTGAGCAAATTTCACGTAGAAACTCCTGTCCTCTTAGTTTTCTACCCACCAACTCATGTTGAAGGAACCACTGGCCAGGGGAACTCTCCAATATCAGTTTTTGAACTAAAATATCATAAACAACATCAAGTACGAGTTTTCTTTGCACTTGCTCCTTTGTCTTGGAACTGTCTTCAATGTTACAAAGCCTCTTCTTTGTCTTGATTTGTTCTAGTGCGAGGAACAACTTTGTGCCATTCAGGTGGGGTGATGACTGAAGTGTCTGGCTAGAGCCTAGGCCACCGAGCAAACCTGTTGCGAACAGTATTTCATATATGTATTTATGATCAGGATCCTTGCTGTCACTGAGTGGTCCAACGAAATCGATGGCATTATCATGGGGGCTGTCAATTTTTTGAACCAAAAACTGAGTGTTTAAGTCTCCATCACTTGCCCAATTGCTGAAGTTGTATTCTGTTGTGCTGGTAAGATCTATTGAGTTCTCCTCCTTTTCATCATCAGCATTTTGAGCTGCATCTGTAGTAAAAAATTTGATGAGAATCAAAATGAGACTCTATCCTTTCTTGGATGTTTGCGAAGACCACTCAAAAAGAGTTCTAGGTGTAGTGACTATTTGATCTAGAAGAATCTAAGAGTTAAAGTTTCAATGAAATGCGCAATACCTGAATCTTTTGAAATGTCTGATTTCTTTTTTATTGGAGATGGTGGGTCATCTCTGTAGAATGCAGCATCAAGAACCGAGATAGGACTTAGTTGTTCTGTGATAACTGTTGTTTCAGACAAAGAACTTTCCTTGCTCAACCCTTTAGCTGCCTTCTGCTTAATGAAGTAATATTTAGTACAAGTCATTTCATTTGAATGCATAAAATTGAATTTTTAGAGAAGGAACTTACATTGTGATTCTGATCATTGGGTGGGGAGGAGGTTCTGCTGATCTCTGATTGATCAGTATGAATGACTCTGATGTTGCTATGAGTGATCAACCTTTTGTCTGTGTGAGAATCTGGAGAAATGGCATCAACATTATCCTTAAAACCCTTTCTTGGACAGATGGTCTTGCTGAAGCGTTCATTTGCTTCATGCACAGTTGAGAATTTTGCTCTCGGTGTTGTACTTGGGGAGGATGATTCTAGAGACCGCCTATTGTGTTGTCTTCTGTCACTGCTGGAGCATGATGCTGTTGGCAGAGAACGCCTCTCCCAACCAAACTTTTTGTGCAGTCTTGGGCTCTCAGTCTCTGTTTTATTACCAGAGCTGATGTTTTCTCCATCGATATATCGAGGAACTCTAGGGGTTTCCATCAATTTTGAGGTTGCAATTTTATCACTCTTGTCTGCTGAATGAGGTGGTTGACCAGAAGGATCATTAAGATGTCTGATTTTTGGAGTGATAGATTTATCTTTTTGCCTGTCAATCAATCTTCTGCTTCTAGGATTACAAGGTGGAAACTCTGTGGGGCCAGGTTTACCATGAATTGACATATCTTGGGATGCTGAAATTCTTTTAACTCTTGCTGGTTTCATGATGACAATTGGCAATTTACTCTCTTGGGATGAATTTGACCTATCAGTTGAGATAGATTTGGGGTCCTTTTGTCGGTTTCTTGGGCTTTGTACCTTTGAGCTTTCACTGAAACTGCTGGTACTCATGTTGTCAGATGGACAATTTGAATCCTGATCTCTTGTAATATCTAATGAATGGCTATATCTCTGCATGGCTTCAAGAATCTGTTTGAGGGCCCTGAGATCCTTTCCTGACTTTTTAAACTCGAGCACTGCCAGCCTTTTCTCAACTTCCGCATATACACAGTGGGAGGAATTTGAGGCCTTCATTGCAGATTCCGTGTTCTTGGAATCTGGAAATTGGGAGCCTTGGCTTGCATCATCAGGTTGCCTCCATCTAGTGGGTTCTTGGGAGAATGGCAAATATGAATCAGTCCTTGCATACTGAAGCAAGGTGGACCCCTTGAATATTCTGGGGGATCCATAACTTTGGTGGTGCTTGAGTTCATCACTTGTGCTATCTCTTGACAGGGGCTCCTTTTTATTGGTGGGGCAGCTCGGAGTCTCCATAGTCTCATAAGTTTGTGTGCAGTCTGGGAAGGCATCCAGTCCCATTAACTTTGCCACAACGCTAGATTGTCTTCGTGAGGTCTCTGGCTCTTGCAGCTGATTAACCATTGTGCTGCAACTTCCATTCCCTTTCTGTGGAGGACCCTTCGGAAGATTGCGAGATTTTGCACCTTCGTTCAAACTCCTAATGGATCCTGCACTGCTGTCCAAGGAAAGCCTTGGGAGTTCCTTGTGTCTCACTGTTGATTTGAATGAATCTTGTGTACCCCTTTCATCATAAGAAAGTCTTGGTGAATCCCATGGAGCTTTTTTTGACTTGGGAAGAATGTGCAAGGGTTCTTTGGCAACCAGAACTCCTGCATTGACAGATTTGGATGCCTGAAAAGGTTCAGGCCTGGGTGAGTCTATGTACTTCAAGGTATGACCTCCCTTCTTTCCCTCTTTAGCCCAAGTTTTCACTGTTAGTCCCTGAGCTTCTCTATGCTTTGAGTCTTTGACATTAGCTCGCGAATCATGAGATTGATGGTCAGGGGTTTCAGGTTGCTTTGGTGCTGCTTCTGAAGTTGGGATTCCTGGAATTTTTACATGAGGGATTGGTGGTGCTTCTACCTGAACTGCTCTGCTAAAATCAACAGACGACATGCTAGATGAAGAAGACGAAGTAGACTGAGAAGTGATAGATGATTCTGTAGAGAATTGTTGCTTCTCTCTGCCAGCCTTGAGATTTTTAGCCTGCAATCATATGCGAGCGAGTTCTTAAACTGTTCTCTGCTAGACTTGTCTAAAGAATTAAGAATACTGTTGTCTTACCTTTGCTATTGGCATTGTCGTCCCAAGCTCTCTGATTTGATCATTGCTTCCACCTAATCATGGAAACAAGGACTTATTGAGTTTCGATTTAATATCATAAACCGCATGAAATTTTAATCTTATCTCTCCCTTAAGCCTTTTTATAGTGGAATATCTTTCGATGTATGACTATGTGCATGTTGTATTTCCCCAGCAAATAATGGCACAGAGAATCCAGCATTTTTTTCAAAATATACGTGGATCCTAGAATGTTTGGGAAATACCCAAATCGTGGTTTCAAAAGTTATTTTTCGGAAGTCGAAACAAAACTCCTCTCACATACTTACCTCGTAAATCGTAAAAGTTATTCTTACAAGCTAATTCAAACAAACATTTATCATATAGTTATTTAAAGAGAGATCAAAATCAAATAGTGAATCAACCCTGTTTATGTGTATACATATTTCTTTGAATATATAATCTTTTACTACAAGGGATCTGAATAATTTTATAGAATCTTGTCTTTGTCGTTAGGATTCAGATCCAATGAAAGGCATATGGGAATGTAAAAAATGAAAACTTCAGTAATTACATTTATATCAAGTCAGGGTATCTGTCATGTCTGTCTTAAACGAGGAAAACGAGAAGACTTGGGGTGAATTACGTGCCAAGAGTTCAGAGATCTTGAGTATTCTGGTTTCTTATTCTGGTAATCTGGTGAATGTATATTGTGTCCTTGTGTTTTCTTTTTTAAAAAAAAAAAAGTGAAAATTTCAGAATTCTGTGAAAAGAAAAAAACTTCCTAGGAGAACATTTTTGGACATCCTATTGGTAAGTCTCAGAAAAGACGCCAAAGCGCACCCAAATGAAAACCTACGTCGTAGAATATAGCAAGATCATATTTTTGTACAGCAACGAAGTAAAAATCCTTTTCAGTTTCAAAACATGTGTCTGTCAGATCCAATTCAACTGTAAATTCTGTAGATTACAATTGGAACTCAGGGAAAAAATCAAACTTTGCCCATGAACAGCCAACATTACGAAGTTGGACCACAGAAATGCAAGTCAAATTATTAAAAAGGAACCAAACACAAACGGGTAAAGCCTTTTGCTTGGACCTGTGTAAAAACTAGGTACTAGGTGGGGTTACAAACTGTTACCACCCTATCATCAACCAAGACAAACGAAAAGTATGTGAGTGGACGCATTTGGCTGACATATGCCGAGGAATGTGATTTTTAACATGCACGTCAAGCCAAGCTTTTATTCTCAAGTAATTATTGTAGGTCAATTAAAACCGTCAAAATCAGCTTCTGATGAAAAATGCAGAAACAGGGTATATTGTAAAATACCTGAGATGAAACGGTGACGGTCAAAGAGCTGAAACAATCCAGTGATGCACCCAATCTGTTTCTGCAAATCTGTTTTCTCGTTGTTCTTCATTGATTTTGACACCTTTCTGGACATCTTTACTTGTTCTTTTCAAATTTTTTTTTTAATTCTGGGCTTCAACGGGGTTTGGGAAAGGCAAGAGAATTCGAAATGTCAAGCTGTTTGGAGAACGAAAGATTGGATTTTTGCAATCAGAAAGTTTCCGAACTGACTAAAACTTGTACAAAATGTATGGAACAGCAACACTTGGTTCTGGGGATTTCAGTTTGAGTTGATTTTATCTGTTACACATGGAAGCATATAGAAATATAGATAATAAAATTCCCAGAACAGAAGAGAATGTCCAAGAACAGGATTAACAGAACATGTTGAAACAGAGCAAGGAAGAGGAACAGTACAGAAAATTATATAAATTCAGATGTTGGGATTTCAGACAACAGGAGGGAGAGAGAGAGAGAACGTTTTTCTGCAAAAAAATGCAGAAAGAACAACAAGTAGTGAAAATGAAGCAATCCCAAAAAATGCTACCTCCTCTATCATCCAAACCACCTTCTTCTTCTGATTACTAACTCCAAAACTGCAGAAAAGAAGATTGATAGCCCCAAGAAAAGATGTTTTCCCCCCCTGTTTTCTGAGAACGAGAGAATATAGCTTTTATCTCTGGGTCTGCCTAGTAGAGGGAGCTCGAGGGGGAAGAGTATATAATATATATATATATATATATATATCTCTATATGAAAGGAGATGTGTTGAATACTAATATATTATAAGAACTAATAATAATAAGAAGCAGTGACAACCTATTTAATTACATTACGTAAGAAAGAGGAGAAAAGGTATGGAATTTTGGGGGTCAAATCTGAGATGCTAAAAGGAAAAAGAAGAAATGAATAAAATAGAAAGAGAGAGAGAGAAGTGGGATAGGTTGTGTGTGAGTGTGTGAATGAGATGTGCTAGCAATGGGCATTTGCTACGACTTCCCATGTGGACAAAGTATCGTGGGTGGTTGGCCAGGCTTTGGAAAGTTTGAAGTCTCTGGGTTACCATGTGGAGCCTGTCAGAACTCAGAAGAAAAAATATTATAACATCAACCAATACATAGATATATATTATTTAACCTAAACTAAAACCTCTCCTTTATATTCAACTTTTCACACACTTATCTTCTTGTTTCACTCAACTAAACCAGCTTTTGGAATGATTTTTTATAAGCTAGTAACATATAGTACTTGCTTTTTTCTCAAGGCAAAACAAATGAAAAGGTAACATATATTAGTTTGCTTCAAACAACATAATGTGAAATGGGTATTAATTAATTGAGAACCATTTGGGGGAAATTGCTTGAATTGTTTTTTTTGTTGTTGTTTCAGTACTCTCACAATGAACAATAAATAGAATTCATAAATAACCTGACGGTGAGACACACACACACACATACTGTAGTACTACTGCTATAGCATAATATGATCCCCATCTTACTGTTTGGGGCAATGCGTTGTGCAGCAGCAAGAAATAACTTATCTACCCTTTCTCTTAATGTAATTAATATTAATGAGTATTTATGAATCACAATTAAATCAGAAACACTAGTATACTATTGGAGGAAGGCTTAAAAATTGCTGTGTCGCGTTGGATATTTGCTTTTGTCATCATAGGTACATTTCAGCATAAGTGTGGTCCAATATGTTGGCAGAAATTTGTATGTTTGGGAACACTTATTTTTTGAATATAAGTGCTTATTACGTAAGTCGAGATAAAACTCCTTTCACATACTTATCTTGTATATCGTAAATCACGATTTATAAACACTTATTACCCAAAAATAAACTATTCCAAACAATATCATGCCAGGTGCAGACATGTAGGAACTATGTATGATGAATCAATGTTGTAAATTATGAAACTGTAGAAAGATCAAAAAATAATAATGAAAAACCTCAGTCCTGTGAGAAAGCTAGCATATATACATATTTATGGCTTTCGTCGCCAACTTGTGGTTTCTCTTTGTTTCATTTAGTGCCTCATCGCTATCAAATTATAGAACCCACACACACTTGGGATTATTTCACTTTCTTTTTCACTTGTTTCGGCCAGAGCTACTGTGACTCGCAGATAGAACAAGAGTAATTAATTAAACAGGAAAACGAAAGCAGAGGAAAATGAAGTGACATAAGTACATAACATCACTATTGCAGCATCAGTGTTCTCTTGAATCATTCATATACCGTACGTACACAAATAATATAGTTCAAGTTTTAGACTCTGACTGAAATCTGCTCTCTTTATTTATTTCTGTCGCCTTGCTCACTTTCTACTGTTTGTCTTTTAACTCTTATTGTGCCAGGAAATTTAGCTATCATAGAAAGCTATCAAACATACATACATATATATATATATATATATTGGGAGATTATCAATTCTTACACTTAAATGGTGACTGTGATAATATTTTAGGTTTAGGTCAATCGTGGCGTAGGAAAAGTAACTAGGCTCTATAGGCCGGGGTTAGGTTTGAGTAATCTGTGAAGGTAATAGGCTATGCGAATGCGTGCGTGTTTATGACATACTCCCTCTCTCTTGATCCTAAATATAGAATAAAGTTTGTAGTATAAATTATACTATAAATTTTATTCTATATTTAAGACCGGAGGTAATATATAATTAACATTGTCCTTTAAATTAATAATGCTTCTTTACAATTAATTGGGGCTCTCGCTGGTTTTTTTCGTTAGCTTCAAACTTCAAAGAACGGAAAAATTGGGGTTTCTTCAAGAAGGCTTAAGTTAGATTAAAAGAGAAAAGTTATACAGTCATCTCATATATAAGTTTGCATGGTGAACTCCTCGAAGGGTTAAAGTTCATTTGTAGAGATAATGATGGTATAATATATATATATATATATATATGAGACAAAACTTAGATTAAATTACTTGTATCTATTAGGTCGGATTCATATATGAATTTATATACAAGAGTGCACATACACAATTTAACAATTACCAATAATAAAATAACAATTGTGATTACAGAACTTGACTTGATGAATGCCTATCTGGGTTAATGATAGAAAATATTTTTCTAACGTGATTTATTACGTATGAGTAAGTATGTGAGAAAAATTTTATCTCAACTTGCATGAACGTGCTTCTTAAACACTAAATCAAACAGGCACATAATTAACTTGACTCAAGTTTTGTCCTCGTATATCTTGTAATCATGAAACTTAGAGGCCACGCCCAGCCAGCTAGGCATTAAGTAAATGAACTCAGAAAAGGAGAGGAAATATCATGCCAGGTACAGACATACAGGAACTATGTATGATGAATCAATGTTGTAAATTATGAAATTGTAGAAAGATAAAAAAATACTCTTTCTGATTTTAAATATAAGATAGAGTTGACTTTTTTAAAGAGATTAAAGAAACTAATTAAATTACTTTAGAGTATTTATATTTTTATTTTTTTCTCTAAATTAATTAGTTTAACTAATAAACTGATATATAATTTAAGTTTACACAACATATGATATGATTAACTAACTTATTTAATTTCCTTAATCTCTCCAAAAAAAAATCAACTCTGTTTTATATTTAATATTGGAAAGAGTAATAATGAAAACCTCAGTCCTGCGAGAAAGCTATCATATATACATAATCGTCACCAACTTTTGGTTTCTCTTTGTTTCATTTAGTGCCTCAATCCTCATCGCTATCAAATTATAGTACTCACATTCATTTGGATTATTTCACTTTCTTTTTCACTTAGCTTGTTTCTGCCAGAGCTACTGTGACTCGCAGATAGAACAAGAGTAATTAATTAAGAAGGAAAACGAAAACAGTGGAATATGAAGTGACATAACATTACCAAGTGTTCTCTTGAATCATTCAAAACCCGTACGTACACAAATAATATAGTTCAAGTTTTAGACTCTGACTGAAACGATGACGTAACTTAATTACTATATTATTGAACCCAAACCATTATTTATTATATACATGAAGTTTTTTCTTCCATAATCTTCTTCGATTCCTTGAGCTGTAAATATGTGTTTTTCAAGAATGCTACTACCACCTGATAATGGAAATTTAAATAAGATCTTCCTGTAGGTATGGAAATTCGATTTTATTAAAAAAATTATATATAGAGTGTTAGAATTTGAAAGATTGAAATAGAGAGGAAACAAAAGCCTCTAAAATATTATTGAATACTTGAGTAAAAAAAAGTACATACAAGTCCTTAAAGCTAAAGTCCAACCCTATAATCAAATTTAATCTAATCTAATCAAATATTAAATCTAATAATATCTCATATTTATACTTATAAGATATATAGAATATATTAAATAACAATATATGATATAATATAATATCCATATCAAATATATAGAGCCTTCATTTCACATGTAACTAAGGAGATCTTTCCGTATGATATTATTTGTGATTCCATTTTATATATCTGTAATCTGACATATTATGCGCCACACGCGCAGTTGCACAATTAGCGGATTCTGACTTATTACAACCTTTTTCGATAAAATTGTTCTGATAAACTTATTTTACTTCCTGATATTAGTATTGTTATTAATTAAACAAAACCAGGAACAATTAATCTTAATTCATAGAAGTTTGTGGACCGTTTGTTTTCCGAAAATGAGCACCCTGCCCGTTACAATAATTGAATGATGCTGCTTTTGCTTTGTCTATTTTAAGGGGAAATTTGGTCTCTATCTATTTCTGTCGCCATTCTCAAACGCTCCTGTTCGTCTTTTAACTCTTTTTGAGCCAGGAAATTTAGCTATCGTAGAAAGCTACTCCCTCCGGTCCTAATTATAAGATAAAGTTGACTTTTTTAGAGAAATTAAGGAAGTCAATTAAATTATTTTAGAGTATTTTTATTTTTATTTTTTTCTCCAAAATAATTAATTTGACTAATAAATTAATATATAATCTAAGGATACTAAAAATATAAACACTCTAAAGTAATTTAATTGACTTCCTTAATTTCTCCAAAAAAATCAACTTTGTCTTATAATTAGAACCAGAGGAGTATAAAAAAACGAACTTATATCATAGTATATATATACATTATGTATATTTGGAGATTATCAATTCTTAGTTTCTTACGCTTAAATGGTGACCACAATATATAATATTTTTGGTTTAGGTCAAGCGTAGTGTAGGATAAGTAACTAGGCTCTCTGGCTAGGGTTGGGTTTGATTAATGATTAATCTGTGAAGACAATAAGCTATGCGAATGCGTGCGTGTTTATGACATATATAATTAACATTGTCCTTTTAATTAATAATTCTTCTTTACAATTAATTGGGGCTCTCGCTGGTTTTTTTCGTTAGCTTCAAACTTCAAAGAAAGGAAAAATCGGGGTCTCTTCAAGCAAGGAGGCTTGAGTTAGATTAAAAGAGAAAGGTTATACCACTACAAAAAAAAAATACTCAATTTCCGGCAAAATTTCTGTCCAAAATCTATTAAAAATTCCATCAGAAATTTTTTTGTAGTTAAATTTATCACGGAATTACACACAAAATGATTCCATGACTAAATTAGCCATGAAATTCCATGGCAAAATTTTTTACGAGGGAATTTGCAAATTGCCACGGACCTTTTCCGTGGAAAATTCTGTTACAAAAATTTAAAATTTATAAAATTTTATATTAAAAATAATATTATAACATTAATTAATAAATAATTTTCAATTAAAAACAAAATATTGTTATTAATGAATATTATATTAAAAAAATTATAAAAAAATATTATCTATGGCATTAAAATATTATTTATTAATTAATTCTATTTAATTTTAACTATTATAATCATATTATTATTTATTAATTTTATATTTAAAATTTTCTAATAAAATCATATTTTTAATATTATTATATTATTTATTATTTAATTTTACTTAAAAATAAATTATTAGTTATTAATATTATATTTCTCATTTTATATTAAAAATAAGATTTATAATATTAACTTATTTGTTATTAAGTAATTTTAATTGAAAATATAATTCAGTTTTAGAAAACTGATTAAAAATATAGTCATAAAAATATTTATTAAATATTTAAAATTTGTTGACTTTGAAATTAATTAATCATAAATATATAAATATTTTTTCAAAATTTTTATTTAATTTATTTTTATTTTTAATAATATTTGAGAGGCGCAACTGGTAAATGCTCGCGTGTGAAGGCATCAGGAGTATGAGGTCACAGGTTCAAACGGGAGGGGAGGCATTTTCAGGATTTAAGAGGCGCTAACACGTGGTAGCACGAGGAAGGGACGATTCCATCGCAAATTTTCATAAAAAATTCTATCGGAAAAAGTCAATTTCATAACAAATTCCATTGGAAATTCAATATTTTTTTGTAGTGTACAGTCATCTCATATACTCCTATGAGTTTGTATGGTGAACTCCTCGAAGGGTTGAGGTTAATATGTAGAAACGATGACAGTAATATAGTCCTCAAGTTTTTAATATAAGATATATTTGGGGAATTGGTGTTGGTCCTAAATACAAGATATAGTTTTCATAGTTGTCAATTTTTTCCTAATTTACTCTTATTGATGTTCCCTCAACAATAATCAAGGAAGAGATCGAAGGAATCAAGAAAGATGACTAGAGTGTTTTAGAAAATATATGTCATATTAACTAACTCAACTAATTTTTTTAATCTAATCAAAATAAGGTAAATAGTATATCTTATATTAAGGACCGGAATGGTATGTGTGTGTGTGTATATCATTATATCACATCAAACAAAACTTAAAGTTAAGTTGCTTATATCCATTAAATCAAGTTGATATTATAAGTGCACATATGCATTCCAACAACTAACAATAACAAAATAATAAATGTGATTATTAGTTAACTTGACTAATGAATATAAGTAACTTGATTCATCTTAGTTCCCCCCCCCCCCCTCTCTCTCTCTCACACACACACACACACATCCTGTTATTGTGAAACTTAGAGGCTCCGCCTAGCTAGCTAGCTAGGGCGCTTTTTTATGCTTTGGCGTAAGGCAGACGAATTCAGAAAGGAGAGGGAAATTGCCTGCTCTAAGCTAAGAAGATGATAATGAAACATGTTGGGCCAATTGATTTCTCGTGTCAGATTACAAACCAGACAAGAGACGAGGTCATGTGGTATAGTGGAAGGGATTATCATAGGATAGAAAAACAACATCAAGTACGATCAATTTAATGCATATTAGCTAGCCAGCTGTGTCACTCTTTTATTGCCCTAACGACTTTGTCTACCTCACTTGGGTTTATTTACGGGATGATGATGACAGGATCACAAAAACTAGAGAGAGAGAGAGAGAGAGAGAGAAGGCAAATGAGCAAGTCATTAATTCAACAGTGTGTTTGTGTGTGAAATAACTCAAACTTGTAGAATATTCCTCCATTTATTAATTCAGTATAAACGGCAAAGAGTTTCTCTTCCTTTCACTTTGAATTTTACGTATAGTTGGAAACATATATATCAATTCACAATGGCGTTTGGTATTTTCCGATGATGAACTGTGCATGTGAAGACAAATGCGAGAGGAAATACAAGAAAACGTAAACCCAAGTTTATCTTGCAAACATGATGATTAATGAGAATAATAAAAAAAAAACTATATATATCTTGATAGTGAATTAGGCAACAATTAATTTGGTTGCAATGAGTCTAAAATATAAGTTAAGTCTAATATTTTGGAGCATGTACAGGTAAATTTTACAAGTGATGATTAATTCATTATATATAATTAACATAAGTGTTGACTTTTGGCAATGGCATGTATTGGAAAAGTTATACAAATTTTATATTTGTTTAATCATATTTGTACAAACTCTTACTCTATAATTCATTTTAATTATCGTTTTCCTTATATCGGGGGGACATGATTGTTATAAATCACACTCATTCCCAAAATTAAATTTTGTATTTATTTCCAATATAATAAAGAAAGAAAGAAAAAGAAGTCTCGTTTCTATATTCTATCAGGTTAAACAAACGTAACCTTCATTGTTAATTAGTGAGTATTCCTGGTTTCTCTCGGTTGAAAATGATGAGCCAACACAACTTTTTAAAACAAAAACTCGCGGAGAATTTCTCTATTATTAAAAAAGGTTAACTAGAATATGTCTAACCTTAATCCGACGCGTATAATATATATATATATATATATATATATGATTGCTTGGGAGAAAGATGATGTGAGGTGTGGGAGTGTATTTTGAAAGTGGGTTACACAATCACATGGAAAAAGGTGAGCGTCACGAGGGATCTTCTACTTTTTAATTGATGAGCATGGACCAACCAATCTCCACTCATCTCCATCATCCTCTTGTCCCCAATCGAGGTTGTTTTCAGTTTGAATTATAACAATTAAAGGGAATCAAATTACTAGAAACATGAGGTGTATAATTTATATTCCCTCCTTCCTCCGCTTCTAAATATAAGATAAAATTGATTTTCTTTGAGATATTGAAAAAGTTAATAAATTCTTTAAAGTATTTATATTTATCATTTTTTCTCCAAACTATTTTGCTTAACTTATAAACTGATATATAATTTAAGGATCCACAGCATATGATATGTCTGACAAAAAAAAAAAAGCATATGATATGATTAAGTAATTTATTTAGTTTCCTTAATCTCTCTAAAAAAAAGTCAACTATGTCTTATGTTTACAACCAGAGGTAATACAATATTTAAATATACTCTTTTTTTTTACTTATTTATAAAAAGAGTGTGTGATGGAGGAAGAGTAGAAAATATATGAGAGAGAATGTTCAGGAAAATAAATAATTAAAAAAATGTGATAATTAATGCAATGACATGAAATCAATAGAGATAAAAATGAAAAAAAGAAAGAATAAAATTTCAGACATATATAAAGTGTAATTTATATGACCATAGGGAGAATTGTTTTTATTCCTCTCATTTTATTCTTCATTATTCTATCTACACCAAACACACCTTAAGTTCCAAGTTTCAAGAAACTTTATCCCATGTATTAATTAATTAATTACCCATGTGAATGAGTACTTTGAGTTGGATGAATAATAGTGTACCCAAATGATGCTATATCATATAAAGTAAACAATTATAGAGAAGCATAGATTCAGAAGGAAGCCAGAATTAGAATCTACTCACATTCATAAGGGATACATATGCCTAAAAGGTTCCCTGATGAAGTGACCTTAAAACAAGGGACACTGCATGTTATAGAGATGAGGTCTAATTATATTACACCACTTCACCTTATCTTATCCCTAATATACACATATAAATGTCACATGAAAAATTAAATGTTATCATCTGAAATTTTATCACGTACACATGCAGGTTCAGGCTCCACAATCAGCACTTAACTACTACCCCATTATTTTCCTTGTTTGGTGGGGGTAGGCATTGAATTTTAAGGCATATGCTAGCTGCGTACTTGGTTATCTTTCACTTTCAATAATTGAACCTTTATTATTATGTTTTAAGTTTGGTATCTTTCTTAGTATTTCCAATAAATGACGAAGAAGGAGAAGGAGAAGGAGAGAAACTTGACAAGTGGTTAAAAAAAGGGAAAATTGCTAAAAAATCTTCTATATCACAAATTTTATTGCCCATGAATATATATATATATAAGGACTGGTGCTTATAATGTGGGTCGCGCAATGTGGGTTTGAACCAAGGTATTAAAACTCAGACCGGGTATTAAACCGATCGGGGTATTGGGTTAAGAATTAGTGGGTCAGACCGGGGTCAAACCGGAGCTCAACCCGAGCCAAACCGGTGAAAAATTGAAAATTTTACACTTATTAGTATGCAATTCTAAAGGAAAAATAAAAAAATTAATTTTTTTTTTTAAATAAAAAAACCCAGACCGGACCAGGTCACCAAACCGAACCGGTATGATGCCCGGTTAGGCGGTTCCCGGGCCGGTCCGGTCCGGGTCTGAGAACACTGGTTTGAACAATCCAAACTCTAACACTTGTGGGCAAGTTCGATGCGCCTAACCCATATTATTTACCTGCTCTATAAAGGATTTATAATCGATGTAATTCTATTTTAGTTAAGTTAATATAAATGTCTTCCGTTTTATACAAAATTAAAGATATAAGTTGCATATGGTTAAGTGAGTATTTGGAATGACTTATTTTTAGGTAATAAGCACTTATTACATAAGTCGAGGCAAAGCTCCTCTCACATACTTACCTCGTATACAGTAAATCACGAATTATAAACACTTATTACTCAAAAATAAGTTATCCCAAACGAACACAAACTATTACATACAGTTGAAAAAGAGCGCAATCTATGAAGATAGGTTATATTTGAGTCTTTAAATAAAATTTAAATACTGAGTAATAAATTTTGTAAGAGAGGACTTTTTATCAATTTTTTTAAGGGAGAATTACACTCCTGTCTCAAAGAAGAAAAGAAATGAAAAAATGGTTCATGAAGATTGTAAAATGAAAAAATAGTCTCATAGAGTTGTCAATACAGACTTCTAGAGTCGTCAATACAGGTTTCTGGAGTTGTTAACAAGTTGTTAATACAGGTTCCTGGAGTTGTTAATGTGACCATTTTTTTCATTTTACAATCTCTAGGGACTATTTTTTTATTTCTTTTTTTCTTTTTTTCTATGGTATCTAAGTGTAATTGTCCCTTTTTAAAAAAAAAAAACTATTATTGAAATTAACAATAAAAAGTGGAAGGAAGATTGTGGGTCTGGCCGGCTGTTTACTGGCGTACGCATGACTTTTGAATTCTCTGACAAATATTTTTTTTATCTTGGAATAATTAGGGGAAGGGAATAAAGTATGTATCAATAATAGGAGTCACGTGTTCTAAGAATAATTTAATATTTTATAAAATATAATCGCCTTCCTTGATTGAAACGAATTGGGGGGAAGGAAAGAAAGTGGAAGCAGATATTTTTTAATGTTATTATTGATTAGAAAAAGTCAAAAATTATATCATATTGTTCGATAAATTGACAGGTCATCAGGATCTAAGGATCCCAGTACAGAATCACATGCCCATATCATAATAATTAATAAGAAGCTCCAATAATTTTTTTTTCTGGCTATAAAGAAATGAAAAAAGGAAAAGAAAAATCCGTAACATGTTTTTTTTTTTTTTTGATACTAAAAAGTTTAGGTAGGTTCGGCACCAGTCCCCTACCAAGGCCAGGGCACGGCCCCAGGGCTCTTCGAGCGCTTACAAGGGACTTACGAGATCGCCTACCAATGAGGTCTCCCCATCAGTCAGAGGGTTCGAACACACTCCCTTGTGATCGGGGTGGCAAGACCTTAACCAACTGTGCTGTTTGTCCTCAAGTTATATACCACTTAAACTTATATGATCCAATTTCTTGTAGGCCCAGTGATACTATTCCTCAGCACGTTTGTTTTTTGGTGTTGTACTGTGGTAAACTTATATTCTGATCTGTATAGGGAATTATGTTAACTTTCCCTTTAGCATTTGAAAGAGATTTAAAAAAAAAAAAAACAGGGAGAATAAATTATTTAAAAGAAAATCAACCATACTCTATATAAAATTTCACTCAACTGTGTTATTCTGTCTGATTATATTCATGTTTTGATCAATAAATTAATCCAACTTAATTTTCTTTTTATCCTTTGTTCCGTGGTATGACAGTTTTGGACTTTTGGAACACTCCAATCCAATCAAACGGAGAATTATCTCCTCATTTTTTTTAATCATGTTCTTTTTCTCATCTTGACTCATCCCCACATTTGAATCTAAAATTAAACAGTTATTTTTTAAAATTTTCTAACATGAATAAATAAATAAAGACTGTTAAAATTTGGTCCGGACAGTTCACAATTACATACTATTATTAAAACAAATGAATGGATTTAATTAGATCTCGATCATTGAATCTTTAACCCAAAAGCTGGGGATGGGATATAGAGAAGCAGAGGATTCATCTCATAAATTTAACTAACTGAACTAATTTTCTTAATATATATATCTACGAATTAGTTATATGACTCTTATATTAAAAAGCAAAAAGTAGCACTCCTCTGATATTTAATATAATACATATTTGAGGAGTTGATCTCAATCCAAAATACAAGATAAAGTTTTTATATTTTTCATTCTTTCCTAATTTATGCTTAATAATGCTTCATTAATAATAATCAAAGAGAAAAGTAAATATGAGAATTAAGAAAAATGACCAGAACATTTTAAAAAATATATCATATAAACCAACTCAACTTATCTTTTTAATCTAATTAAATTATATATATATATATATATATATGTCTTATATTAAGGATTAGAGAAATATTATATAAGTGTAACAAGTAGTATTTGGGGTGATGGGGGCATTGAGCAGATGGTAGGTGCCAGCCGTGCAGAACATGATGCAGCAGAGTGTAGGAAACAGAAGAATGTGACAGAAGCAAGTGATAATATAATTATTCGGCATGCAGCGTCATATGGCTTTGTTGCTATTAAAAACAATGCTCAATACACATATATTCGTGAAATATGTATAAATATATAGTATAATTTTAAACGGGTTTTGGGTAAGAATAATAGAGTGTGTGTTTGGTTGGGCTTATATTTGGATAATAAGTCTTTATTATACAAGTCGAGATAAAATTCTTCTCATATACTTATCTCGTATACTGTGAATTACGATTTATTAACAGTTATTACCCAAAAATAAACTATACCAAACGAGAGTATCACAGTATGAGAATGATGAGCAAAGTACGTACGAGGGAGCATGCTGAAGCTCATGATTTCACTACTGCGGAAAAAGCTCCACTCCAATAATTAATAATAATACTTTTTTTCTTTTCCTGACTTCATTCGCTGGGTCTACATCACTTCATGACACGCCAGTGCTGATACGTATAGTAATAAAATAATAATAGCAGAGCCAAGTGAAAGGTTGGTGAATGATGAGATAGATAAGATACCCCACAAGGGACAAAGTGGGAATCCTACAAAGTGTTTGGTGCTGTCAACATCTCTGGGTTTGTGTGATCCAATGCATGAGTTTCTGTCTCTCCAATCAAATGAAGGAACTAGTATACGATTCCTTCATTACACTGTTTGGGCTGGGCTGCCCAAGTCTTAGGTTGCCAACTCATTTTGCCTTCCTTTTCTTTTGGGAAATCCAAGTTACTATTTACAAATATGAACAGTATGACTTTCTATAAATTTTGTTATATGGACTATTAATGTTACTTATCATGTACTAATACAGCGTCCATGAGGGCTTTTTCTGTATTTAAATATATAACATATCACACTTTTCACTTTCAAATATCAAGCTCTTTGTTTAATTATGACTGGTGTTTTGAGTGAGTTGTAATACTTTTTCTTTTTCTTTGCCACCAGTATGTTGTCATACAAAAAGAAAATACTCTATTAATTTACTCGATGTGGTAGTCAACCCTCCTCGTATGTATATTTAGAGTCGGAAATTCGGGCCGAGCCCATCGAGCCGGCCCATTTAGGCCCGAGCCCTTCAAGGGCCGGGCTTATGATTTAGAGGCTAAAAAGAGAAACGGGCCTAAAAGGGCCGGCCTGCAGCCCTGAGGGCCGGCCCTTTTAGGCTCGTTTAATTTTTTTAAAATAAATTAATAAATATAATATCATTATATCAAATTATCAATATGAGAGACATTTAAGTACCCAATAGAGTATTAATAACAGACAAACACTTATTAATTGGTTTGATTTATTTTATTTTCTAGAATGATTTATTAATTTAAACTTTAAAAAATAGGCTAATTTAGACATTAGATGATTATTTTAACTAAAAATTTATAATTTTTAAAAATAATGCATATCAATTTAAAGCAAAATAATAAATATATTGTAAAACTTGAATAAGAAATTTTTTTTGAATTAAAATAAGTTTAAGCCCGTTTAGACCCAAGCCCGTGAAGGGCCAAAAGCCTAAAAATTATTATACTTTTTAGCAAATGGGCCTAAACGGGTCGGTCCGTTTAGGCCCAAACCTGTGAAGGATCGACCTGTAGGGTCGGACCGACCCATATTCCCCACTCTATGTATATTACCATCATCTCCTACCTTTCCTCTGTCGCTTTGTTCACAACCTTTTTCTTTCCCGTTTTTAAATGCGCACACCACCCTTTTTTCCACACTTGCAGACTCAAAAAGAAAAAGATGAAAAAGATCCAATACTGATGGCCTCATCATAAAACATAATACGTGTGTGTTTAGATTAGTTTTTAGAGAATAATTTTTATAATTTATGAAATAAGTATGTGAAAAAAACTTTACCTCAATTTACAAAAAAGAGCTTTTAAAACTATGGTTTCGCAGTTATCCAAACATGCACTACGTATGCTTCAAAATCAACTAAGAAGTAGCTTAATATTTTTCCTTTATGAGAAAGAAAATTCAGGCAAAGATATATGAAGATTTTTAAACTACTCAACCAGATCAGAGGTAATGGCAAAACATGAATATATTATAAATATCAAGATACTGTGATACTTTTCGCCAACAACCTAATTCAACAGCCTAAATGCTTGATACAGCTTTGCTAGAAAGTAACGCGCACTTAACATCTTGGAGGACACTTAATTGATGAAATCATTAACGTGTATGAAACTGTCGGTGGATCAAAAACAAAAAAAGAATGTCTATATATCTCTCAATTTCTCTTTTTGAATGGCTCTGCTCTGGCTAACTCAGTTATAAGTTGAGAGGCTCATCTCTTCAAACTGACTGGTAGAAAGACTGCGCATAACCCGAATGTAGAAGCTCCAAGAAGGACTAGTTTCAGTGATACGTTCTTGACCATAAGGGTTTTGCTCAACGTACTCTGCCATATTTCCAGCCTTCACTAATCCTTCCAAATATACTCGCAGATCGCCTCCAACACCTGAAATATAATAAATCAAATTTGCACCAGCCAATCAGCCATATAACATATTGGATAAAGCTATATGTAGCATTCATGAAAGTAATAATCACAAAAAAAGACAGATTATTATGGCGCTTTAAGATTGTTTATCCATACAAGCAGGGAATGCACCAAGTTAGCATACCTAATGAATTGTCACACTTAGTCTGATACGTGTATGTGTAAGGGAAGATGGAGGTGTGTGGCTGAAATGATTGTACAGAACACCAATAAGTAAGTGAAATTGTATAGTTATGTAAACACGAATAGAAGATAGTTACTAACAAAAAGTAAATTTTACAGGATTCAGCAATGCTTTGTAAGGGGAATCATCCAAGAGCAGTGTATTCGATTCATGGTAGTATCCCTTCTCCCACGGAAGATTAGGATCACGCTTCTCCCAAATTTTCCTCAGATCCTTAAAAACCAGAGGCTTGCGGTTGTTTTCAAGGGTTCCAAAACTTGTTGGGGTACAGTGAGAATGATCCTGCCAAATTCAACATCACTAAGAATCAATTATAGTCTGCAAAGCAATGAGGTTAAGCAAAAAAAATTTATAAATGAAGAAACCGCCAAGGAATCACTCAGACGTGTCATGGTATAAGAAATATGTCATGAAAAATAAGATTGACATGGTCAGAATATTTTATGGTATCTAGGTTATGTTCAAAGAAAACATACAGCAAGAGAAGGATATATGCTTAAAAGTATCACGTCTAATTATCTAAATTCAATTAATACAGATGAATCGAAGCAGGTACTACAAAATATCGATCAGATTCAACGTAAAGAAAAAATCGACGTGCAGGGAAAAAAAAAACTTCCAAAAGAAAGAAAGAAAGAAGACTTACACAAGAGTATAAACAGAAAAGCTAGATAACGCTGGCGCTTCTGGGCAGACAAAGGAAGAGAAAGACCTTGGCTTTCTATGGGGCTTGAAGACCCGAAGTGCACAGCTACTTATATATATTGGCATCGGTCGTCGAATTAAATTAAAATATATCACTAACTGTGAAATTAATTAGCATTAAATATCTCAATCAATCAACGGGAGCTTTGGTGGGGAACCGAGGTGGAAGCTGGTGGGGCGGTAAAGCATAGCGTGGAAAACAGCACGCGCCGCCCCAAGCTGAGTAGCAATAACTGCATATTGTTAGTTGTGACTTGCGAGTTTCCAGGTTCTTTCCCACCGACCTGCCTCGTGGCTGAAATTTCAGTTTTTTGTTTTTTTGGAAATCTAATAGTACTAGTAGGAGTATCGAGTTATTAGTCTGAACTTTTTAAAGTTTAATTTTGTGAAAAAGATATTTAAATATAATTTGAATTTTAAATTTTAAAATCAATTATTTTTAAAAAATCTAAGTTGTTAATTATTACTCTCTTTTTGTCAATCTTATTACTCTTATTGTCAACAAAATTAATTTAGGATTTTCAAGTTCAGGTAGTGTTTAGGGAGAATTGTTTAAAAAGATCTCATGGATAACTTATTTACTAAATGGAACCTGAGAAGATATCTTACACATGGAGAGAAGATATCTGCACACGGAAGAAAGATTTCTGCATATGTATAGTGAAGAATTTTACACACAGGAAAGATCATCTGCACACTAGGGAAGGTATTATGCACACGTGGAAGATAAGCTGCATATGAAGGTCCCATTTGGTAAATAAGTTACCAATGAAGGATTTTTTCACAATTTCCCCTAGTATTTAAGTGTCTTTTCCCCTTTAATTTTTTTATATTTAAAATAATTTTTTATTCTAATAGATGCAAAATTTAAAGAGAAAATTAGGGAGAAGAAGCAATGAAGAAAAATATTTATTAATAGAGATCTTAAAAACCATAATTATTTTTAAAGATGAAAAAATTAAAATATAAATTTTTAATTATAGAATTAATCGTGATCAAAGTTCCTATATTTTTCATAACCTCAGTTTTCTCGCCTCTCCCATTTTCTCCCTACATCTCTCAGGTTAAACTCTCCACCCCTACCCAGACCATGTCTCATCCAATCTGGGATTTGACTATGGTGGTTACTGAGTAGGCGAAGCGTGATGAGGAGATGGTTGAGTTCATGAAGAAAGTCTCCGTCGCCGTAGACAACAAAGAACTTATCGTGAAAGAGAGAAACATCCTTTCATTTTTTTAAATTTGATAATCGACTATTAAATAGTGGGGGCTTAGAGAAGTTATAAGGAGTTTGGTTAAGATTAATTTTGTAATTAAAATTTTATATTTAAATTTTTTGTCCTAAGAAATACTTACAATTCTTAAGATCCTTTATAATAACTATTATTTTCCTTTGGTCCTTCTCCAGAACTCTCCCAAATTTAAATTAAAGATAATGTATTTTTAACAATATAAAGTCTAGATTTGATTGGTCCAAATTTCTTCACAGTAATTAGCAAACAGTGATAGTTCATGCTTACACGCCAATTTATAATACAAATAAAATATAGAATATGAGCAGGAGTCCATCCTATCTCACTATTTATAAAACAAATATTACAAATTATAATTTATGAGTGCTTGCAAAATTACAGTAGCTCGAATGAAAAATAGGTTAAAATTTATCATTTAAAAATTTTATAGGTCAGAATAATTTAAATTCAAATAATGTTACATTCTGTGTATGAGATTCTACAGAATATGCATTGGCAAAAAAAAAAAAAAAAACAGAGACAGATTCTGCAGAATATGGGACTTTCTGTAGGTGAAAACATATCTGTTTAAAGTCAATGGAAAAACAAAAACAAAGAAAGAAAACATATCTAAGTCTTTTTTTTTATCAATAAATGTTTTAAAATCGCTTCAATAAATATTGACGTGACTTGGTTGGGAGCAGTAAGAGAGGTAAGGCAACACTGAAAAATCAATCAATTTCAGTTGTCTGATTCGAAGAAAAGGTTACAATTTTAGGAGGCTTTTTTTAGGCAAAGAAATATTCTTTTAGCTTGGAAGTAGGAGGCAAAACTTTCCTTGTTCTGTTGCATTTTATTTCCAAAAAAAAAAAACTATATCATTTAAACAAATAATTTGAACTTTCCTATAATTAAAAAATAAATGAGCAGTGATTTATAAACTTCTTAAATAACATCTCTGAGTAAAACAAACAATTCCAATGATGTACTATATAATTCAAGCCAAGAAAATATATATATTATCAGATTAGTAAATAAAAAATAACTAATAATGTATAAATTTTTATGTAGCATATTACGTAATTACTCAGTGCTCAATCAATTCCTTAGTGACCAAGAAAATATCTAAGAAATCCCTTCAAAAGTGGGCGAACATAGTGGTTGATGGTAGATATTCTACTTTGAGAACGTGACAATGACAATGGGATAACAGCATTTATTTTCTTATGCATTAAGAAAACTAAAACACTGAACCCCTTCCCACGCTCTACTTAGGGCCCATTTGGTTTAAAGAAGAGATAAAAATGGAAAGGTAAATAAAGCTGTGGCAAAAAAAAAAAAGGAAAGGTAAATAAAGCTGTGGCAAAAAAAAAGGAAAAGGAAAATAAAGAAAAAGAATGGAAGGTGTAACCCCTACCGTAATTATATCTAAAATACACGATTAAAATGAAATAGAGATCAATAATAATCAAAACTCATTTACAATCCCATCCTTGAGATAAGGTTTTTTCAAATACATTTCAAAATCTAATAAACTTGGTCTCATATTCACGTTTCGAATACAATTACGTCATACGGAATATCACATTTATACAAATATCATAGTACACAATAATATCATCCTGGTAACCCCCGGGTTCATACCTTTACATAGGATTCATAGGGCACATTCGCCCTTATACAATTTCTCAAACAGGGGATTACTCAAACTATCTCATATACATAATTAGAGGTGGTAAAGCGGGTTGCGGGCCAGCCCACACAAGCTGGCGGGTCTGGCGGGGCGGGCTGGCGCAACCCACCCCTTCGCGGGCTGGCTTTTGCCAACCTGAGCCTGTTTAGGCGAGCTGGCGGGCTTTCCATTTTTTTTATTTTATAATTTCACTCTTTTTTAAAAAATTTTACTCTTTTTTTCTTTCACCTGCTCATATCACACTTATTTTCTTTTATACATTTGTGTTATGAAGTCAATTTCATTCTTACTTTTCTTTTTTCTTTTTATCTATTCACATCACAAAACTATATAAACACATCTCTTTTAAATTTAATAATAGTAGAATAAATAAATATAATATGAAAATAAGTGTCAAATAAAAAATATGGGGAGTTAATTAAACACATCATCAAAGGATAGGAGATTCAAATAAGGGAGACTAAGAGCACTTGAGAAAAAACAAAGCTGGCTCGCATTAGCCCGGGGGCTAAACGGGCTGAGTCCATTTAGCCCGAATTTAAACGGGCCGCCGAAACCGTTTATTGGGGGCGGGCGAGCTGGCCAGCCCGCCCCGAATTACCACCTCTATACATAATCAAATCATCATCCACATATACGCAACCAAATCCAAATACTCATCCCAACAAGCAATGATAACCAACTACTGAATCTTCAACCCGAAGGAAGTCCTTGCCATCCCTAATTGCTTGCTTTATCCTCGATCCACTACCCTGTCTGAAAGGTTAGTAGGGAAGGTGAGATTCAAGAGAATCTCAGTAGGTAAACATTATCAATATGCATGCAAGATAGATGTTTAATGCATGTCATGTTTGCATAACTCATGCTTACACACAATGACAAATCTGTAAGCTCGATGATTCGAACAACATACATATGGTCATAGCATAAATTAAAACATAGCTTCAAATCATTCACACATGTTTCACATAATCAAGCAAAGCAATAACATGTATCAATACCAACACAAATATCATATACATGCAAGAGAGGTAAGTTCCCTACACTTATTCTTTCTACGTAAGCTCCAGCATCGGCTACCCACGATCAAAGCGAATATCTAACCCTATAACCAAATCAAGGACATAGGGTCAATCTCTAATCCAAATCCTTACTTTTATATCACTTAAAGTTGATTGTCATTTGAGTCCCTTAAGTGTCTAATAATAAACTCAACAAAAGCTTGAAAGGATTGAGATGTACTAGGTTGGAAATCACCTTTCAAAATCATAAAATACTGAAAACGGGGGTTGGCTGCAGCCAAGAATCCTCTGACTGCAGCCAAAACGCGCACAGAAGGTTTTTGGCTGCAGCCAAGAATTTCTGGCTGCGGTCAAAACGCGCACAGAAACTTTTGTGATGCAGCCTAGATTTTCTGCTGCAGCTAAGGCAACTTCGAAAATTCATAATTAATTCCAGAAAAATCGAAATGAGGCAATCCCAAAGCCAAATAAAAGATATTTAAGTCCTCTTCATAGGAAAAATATGAATCAGGGCTGTCCATAACCACAGAATTACACAAATATCCACACTACTCCAGAATCAAGCCCAGTTTCGACATCAAACTTTAGGCGAACATAAATCCCAACTCACAAAAATAAATGACATAAATTATATATCCATGTTGAAGCTTAAGATGTGAAATTTAATATTGGAAAGTTTCATATTTTTCTGACATCATTTTCCCATTCAAAACGGCAACACAAACAGACTGTCCAGAATAGAGTTTCAAAAGACAGAATTCCATATTTTGCATCTTTACTTCCAATGGTCCCATTTTTATACCAAACATCATTCCCACACAAATTTTCACAAGTAATCCATTGGAAATACCAAATCAACCAAATTCGCAATCCATTGACATGTTTCACCAATAATCACAACATGTCAACACAAATCACAATTCAAACTCACATTGTAATTCTTTACTTTCCAAAGTTCCAAACCAATTCCAATGAAGATATAACATAATAAAACACCAATTGCACCTCAAAACACATGGCAATTCATGCATTTAGAAATTACCACAAAATCATGGCAAAATTCACAATTCACAAAACTCATCCACAATTCACAAAACTTATATCAAACGGCTTCAAATACTCACATCTTCCTCTTTCCCAAACCAATTCTTTAATTCTTCATCTTTCCACTTTTTCTCAAGCTATTAAACACCATCAATCAAGAATCTTAAACCATAGAGATGAAGCTCTCATCACTATAAACAATATTAAAGAAGAGTATTTGAACATTAGAGGACATTACACAAGCCAAAACTCACCTTTTTCATTTCTCTTTCCTCCCCCAAGCATGGCGAAAATGGAGAATGAAGGAGAGAGATGAGAGGATGATGAAGATCAGCATTTTTGGGATGCCAAAACCGACCAAATAGAGAGGAGAAGAGAAAGGGAATGTTTGAAATCTTGACCCAAGATCCAATGGTTCAAATTGTGCCAAGTGTCACCCTCTTGCTCCATCAACCATGAGTTTACATAGGCACACTCACACATGATTCCACCCCTTTTGATCTATAACAAATCAATCTTAACCATTGATCTTAAAGTTACCAATGAGTTTCCTCTCCGGTAACTAATCAATTGGTCGGTAACTTTACTGTTTTGCCCTTGATTATGGCAATTCTTCTTGAATCACTACCAAAACACATCATATCATTCATTTTCTTCCACAATGCCCCTCCCCTCTATTTTAAGTCAATTTAGATGTTAATCCATAATTGAACTTAAATACAGGGTTTCAGCGCTGCTCACAATGCATACGAATCACAGTTCACATCATAATCTCCAAAAGGGTCCATTTATCACTAATCACATCCGCTTTTGGAGTCATCATCCCTTAATCACAATTTGGGATCTTGCTAAACCGGGGCTTAGCAATCCACTAATCTCAGGCTTGTTCTCTAGCCTCAAGTCTTAAAATTCAGGATATTACAGAAAGGAAGGGAAAATATTTTGCCACCGATGCGTTTGGTTCACACTGGAAAAGAAGATGGGTTGATGATAAATTTTGTGTTTGGTTGGAAGAAAATGAGATAGGAAAATGACCAAAAGACCATTTTGCCCCTATATTAAAAAAATTATTTTAAAGGCTACAGGACCCACGCACACCTACACTGTTGCTCACCCACAATATTTCTAACCATTGCGCACCCATCAAACACATATGGGCAAGCCAGCCATAGGTGCCACCACCTGCATCTACTGTTTAAATCCATGTCTTTTGAATTCATTAACTCATACAGTAAATGAGAACAATTGATAGAAATTAGAGAATCCTGATATTATTTAATTTAAAATAAAAAGGAAAGGTATAACTGAAAAGAAAGAAAAGAACTCAACTCAAGTTAGCAATACCAAAGTTTCATATGGATACTCAAAATAGGCTTTTGGTGGCTGGTTGGAGAGTTAGGAGTGGCTTTCTATATCAACTAAGTTTTGGTTTTGATTAACATATTTATTTTTTTATTTTCAGACTATTTTGTGATAAATGCTGGGTCATGTTGACGAGCTTTCAAAACCCACTTATGTCTAGTTCAAAATGGGAAAATGGCACAAAAAACTTCCAATGGTTCATTTCGTTTGTCAATTTAAATGGTTATGATTTTTATAAATTGTTCATTTTGTCATACTCAATCTAATATTGTTACAACCCTCCCCCCCAAAAAAACCCTTCATTTTATCATCAAGTGCTTGGGGTTTAAGGTAACTGGAGCTAATAATCATTCCTCTTACCTTCTTGTTATTTACTTTTGAATTTGTTTTGGCATGGAAATCCAAAATGTAAGTACTATTGAGAAAAAGCCTAAAATGAGCGTGTGGCAACTCAACTGGTCATGTGCTTGAAGCTTTGCAAGATTTTCATTTTCTATAAATTTCCTAGAATGAGTACAACATAAATCATTGAAACAGGGTTAGATGATTTCTAATAGATGTTTATGCCCAGAGAATTCGTTGACTTATTTAGAAAATGAGAGAAATTGACATTGTGAATAAGGTTTGGATGGTCATAGATTCTAGAACAAAAGTCAAGATTTATTTTGACAACCTTGCATGGTCTGATTTATTTTATGTTCTCCAAATTAAATAATAGAAAGTAAAAAAAAATATGAAAGAAAGTTGTGATGAAGCTACAACTACTATGATTGTGTAATCATGAAGATGGGGAGAGATTAGGTAATATTGGAAAAGAAAATTTAGTCAATGGACTTTCACACTAATAGGCATGATGTATCGTTATATTCAATCTGTCTTCATCTTTCTCCTTGTATCTTATAGATTCCTATTATAGTTCATCTTATAAAGTATCCACATTTTAATAAAGCTTGTTTAATTAAAAGGTGTCTTTTTCCTAAACAATGCAACCTCTGACAAGATTCAATTGATTCACTGTTCAAGACCGATCAAGTGAGCAGTAGATTACAATGAAGGGAAAGTTTGGGGACAAAGAAGAAATAAAAATTGAAGCTACCGTGTTTGATGGGTATTCATAGGTTCTTAAGATTGGAGATGACAGTTCTGGGGTGAATGTCTGCCTTCACATTAGCACTCTGTTTGCTCCTGTTTCCTGATCAAGTAACAAAGCAATAACCATGAAATACTCACCAGTCGCTTGTGGTTATACACGAATGAATGAACAAATTTAACCATATGTATGTGATGGGTGGCTCATGGCTATCTAACTTCACATATAATGAATAAACAAGGAAGTACCTTTCATATACATGTTGTAATTAAACGATGATTACTTCAATAAAATACATTTTGAAATTTATTCTTATTTTCACTTCCTCCTTTATTTTTATCCAATTTTCACTTTTGTTTCCTTTAACTCTTCTACACACACACACAAAATGCGTGCAGCTTGAAAGTTTCACTCCATCTCAACTAATTTGGCTATGTGTGCGCAAGGGGGAGAGAAATTTGAAAAGAGTTGAATAAACCTGCCAAACACACACGCGCGCACACACACACACACAAAAAATGTGTGCAGCTTGAAAGTTTCACTCCATCTCAACTGATTTGGCTATGTGTGAGCAAGGAGGGAGAAATTTGAAAAGAGTTGAATAAACCTGTCAAATTAAAATTGGAAAACAGAGGCATAGAGCTACTTAAACAAACAATGTCATTGTCACCGTTTCCAAGTTCGTAAGAACAAACGGTTGCTTCTACTTTGCTTATTCTCTCTTCTCCACCTCCGCCTCCATCTCTATCTCCCTCGCTTACTCCTACAAGGTAGTCGAGCTACATATATGGCCCTCCGGTTCCATTTTCAATCCAGTTCGTTCTTCTTTTTTGCGTCTGCATTTAATTCTGTTTGCTCCACAGGGCGTTTGAATAGTTTGATGTTGCTTTTCTATCCTGACTGAATGGTTATGAGGCTCATATTTTGCAACGTCAAGTGATTTTTACTTTTTGTTAACCTTAAGATATTTTAATTAGCCATTTCCTTATGCGAGATATATACTTGGTGTTATTGCAAAATTTATTTCACTTCGCCTTAATATTTGATTGCTGCAAATAAGAACAGTGTTTATTCCACTGATTGGTAAGCATTAGTCTCTCGGTTCTCATTTCATATGAACACAATCTTATTTGTAAGCTTTTAGAGATTAGTTAAGAATGTTTTTAATATAAACACACCGAGAGATTCTTTGAATTATTAACTAAAGATAATGTGCTGGGTCAGTCCTTTGTACCCACTGCATACCCATGGCGTGCATATGGTGTATACACGTCGTTGTCTTTTACATTTTGAAGTTAAATTTGTTTCACGTAACCACTTGGTACCCATATGCAACCCATGGTTATGATAATTTAAAATGAAAACAGTCACCAAGAAGCGTCTTAACAACGTCGTTATCATAGTGAATGACTTTTACTAATAGGAGTCGATCGTAACCATAGGGTAACCATTGGGTGAACGAATTACAACCTACTTAATCCATATACATTTAACTATTATATGCCCATGTGTATGTGACGTGAGGTATGGTTTTTTAATATCATTCCTATTCACGTAGCCATAACCACCATGAACCCCTGGGCAGCATTTCATCTCACCTGACAGACATGTAGTCTGTTTGGCCCTTTTTCCTATCACCACAACAGAGCAAGTTCTTTCTCTATGGTCTGCAACACACACAACTTCATCCCAACACCTGCCTGGTCAGACTGACGTAACGCGGCCATTGCCATGCTTGCTTAAACTCAACACATAAGAAGTGAAGCTCAAGCATACAACAAAATAGAAGATAAAAAGAAGGACCAATCCACATGTTGTTCGGGATGCATCGCCGTCTCCTGCAAAATGCCACTCGCCCTCTCCATTTGTTACCACCCTCTATTTTTCCAGCTTCCGCCGTGTCCATCCCACTCTGCTCCTCCCACTATTAATACTACCTCAATGTCACATCAGGGGCAAATAGGACTTTTGCTCAACTTCCCCTCCACGGCAAAATGACTTCCCACCATTTTTGGAGGCAACCACATTTCATTTATGCAGTTGAAAATTCAGGTAGGCGGGAAAATGTTTTTGATGGAAATTTCGAACCAAACAGCCGCTGCCATTGGCAAAGTCCCACTTTTCTTTCCATTCCCTCCATTTTTCGCGAACCAAATGGGACCTTAGTGTTTGTTTAGATTAGCAGTAAAAGTTACTTTTTTAACATGATTTACGGTGTACGAGATAAGTATGTAAAATGAGTTTTATCCCGATTTTCGTGAACATGCTTCTTGAACGTTAACTCAAAGAGGTATTTGATTCATACCCCTGAAGTGACATAAATAAAAGAAAGTTTTGTCTGTGGCTAAAATTTGTAATCCAAAAACACCCATCATCCTTTATATTTGAAATTTTGGATATGAAAAGTGGCCAGAAGAAATGAGTATGAAGACAGAATCCTCGACATTATGTGCCTGCTTAAACTGGTGGTAAAAACTGTTTTTTTAACATAATTTGTGTATGTTTGAGAAATCACAAAACTATGTTTTCAGAAACATTTTTTCATAAACTGAGATAAAATTTATCTACCATACATATCTCATAAATAATAAAAATTATTCTTTAAAAACTAATCCAAACATATACACAATATATAAAATAAATATATGGTTGAATAAATGGTTTTGTTTGAATAAATGGTTGCAATGGCAAATTGGCAATAGCTCTTCTTCAATCGTCCTTTCTAGTAAAATTACACAAACCATTATCATATGTCGGTGTATCCGTAAATGTCGGTGTGAGCCACGATTTGATATTTAGTTGTAATGTCAATCTCGATCGTCTCAGTTTGGGGTCCGCATTTCTGGCTCATCACTGTGATGAGAAAAGAATTTCTCATCATCAAAATCACGTCGTTTTATTTAAAGAAGAGATTTGAACCGTTGGTACAAAAATAATTAGGATAGTTTATGACATATCTAGTATCTTAAAATATTTTTTAAGTCTCTTTTCTCATCCTAAAATAATTTTTACTATTTTTAACCCCTTAAAATATTTTTTCAGTTGTACCTTGTGTGTTAGCAGACTGACTGCAATTTTACCCTTAATGTATTTTTTCAGCTCAAAAAATTACGTGAAACTATTAGATGCTATTAAAAAATATTTTAAGGGTAAAATTGCAATAAGTCTGCTAACACACTGGGTACAACTAAAAAAATATTTTAAAGGGTTAAAAGTAGTAAAAATTATTTTAGGATGAGAAAAGAGACTTAAAAAATATTTTAAAATACTAGATATATCATAGACAACCCTAATTATTTTTGTATCAACGGTTCAGATCTCTTCTTTAAATAAAACCACGTGGTTTTGATGATGAGAAATTCTTTTCTCATTACAGTGATGAGCCAGAAATGCGGACCCCTCAGTTTGAGCAATAAAATGCTGGCATGGCTGACTTTTATCATATTTCACATATAAAAAAAAAAACTTTAAATTTCATTACATTTTTAATAAAATCCAACAATTTTTAAATTTGGTCTCTATTTAATATATATTATACTTTTTAAAAATAAAATCAATATGATAATAAATGAAATATAAAATTATACCTTTATAAAAAAAATTTGTTTCAACCCTATAAGTAGTGCTACTATTCTAATATTTATCTCCATTTTAACTAATTTTTAATATTAAAGAGGAGTGTTAGTAAACTCATTAAATATACTCAAAGTTTTATAAACTTACCCTTGTTAACATTTTCTCTATCTGTACATTTACAAATCATTCTCACATCTCTAACTCTCCCATTTCCCTCTTTTCAGCAAGAATTAAATTAAATAATGATAAGATTGAAAAACATTCATTAATAACAAGTAAGTATACTTATATTTGGGATCAAAATTTTCTTCTAAAAGTGGATTTACAATAAGAATCAGAGTGGCACTTCCAATCCTAAATATAAAATTCAGTTGATTTTTTTTTTGGAGAGATAAAAAATTTAAATAAATTACTTTTAAAGTATTTATTTTTTTTTCTATGAACTAATTTGATTGAATTATAAATTGATATATATATATATATATATAATTTAATGATATACAACATATATTATGATTAAGTATTTATTTAATATCCTTAATTTCTCTAAAAATACAATTAAGTCTTATATTTAGAACCGAAGAAAACACAAAAAAATTTATTGTCTCTCAACCCAAGCAGAGGAATATATTAGATTCTACAATGAATAATTAATAACTACAGTTACAATGCAATGTCACAAAGTAATGTCCTATTAATGTTACTCACCAAGTTACTAGTACCATTTTTATAAATAACCTCCGGAATTACAAGTGTATCTATCACTGGACCTGATCATTTAGAGGACCATCACTAATACGGTAATTGAAAAATCACATCTAAATTAGTAGATGAATATCTCGCCTAATTTGAAAACAACCTACCACCAAAAATAAAGTGGCGTTGTCTTTCAAAAAAAAAATAAATAAATAAACAAAACGTCATTGATACTTTTTTGTTCACCTCACAAATTAAGGCACATCCAGAACAAAATGCGCTTGATTATAATTGTGATCAGGGCACTTCAGAGACTTATATCCACACACGTATGGACTTGAGGAAAATGGCAAAGAACAAAATGCCAATGTTTCACAACTCAATAGCAGAAATATAAATCTAAAAAAATTAGACTGTTATCATAGCACAAGAGGTGATACACTCAATGCGAAAGAGGAATAGGAAGAAAGGTTTTGTGGTGGTGAAGGTCGACATGGAGAAAGCATACGATCGTCTCGATTGGGAGTTCTTGCGATCGACCCTTATTGGCCTTGGTATACGAGAGCATGTCCTTACCCTCATCATGAAATGCATCTCAACGGCGTCAATGAAGATTCTCTGGAATGGGGAGGGATCATCCCCTTTCACACCGTCTCGTGGGCTTCGACAAGGAGATCCGCTTAGCCCCTACCTGTTTGTCTTATGTATGGAGAGGTTGGGTCACCAGATCCAGAGAGAGGTGATCTCTGGTCGATGGAAGGGATTCAAATTTGGCCGAAATTCCCCGGTACTATCACATTTGTTCTTTGCCGATGATCTACTTCTGATTGGCGAAGCATCGACTCACCAGATTTTAGTAATCAAGGAAATCATGAAAACTTTTTGTGGGGTTTCGGGACATCGGGTTAATCTGGATAAATCCAAGGTGTTTTTCTCTAGGAATGTGAATTTCCCTCGGGCGACTCAGCTTAGTGAGGAACTGGGAATCGGTTTGACTGGGGATTTAGGGAAGTACTTGGGAGTCCCTCTTCTTCATGGCCGAGCCACGAAGGTCATTTATTTCCCAATCATCCAGAGAGTCAGGACGAGACTGGCGGGTTGGAAATCTAGATTCCTCAATATGGCCGGTCGATCGGTCCTTATTAAGGCGGTTCTTTCGGCCTTGCCAGCTTATCAGATGCAAACTACCCTATTACCGAAGAGTGTCCTTCAGGAGTTAGAAAAAATTAGTCGATCTTTTCTATGGAATCAAGGGCAGGAGGGTAAGAAGATGCATCTCGTTGCATGGGATCAAATTAAGCAAGGGAAGGATAAGGGCGGTCTGGGAATAAAAGATCTCCATACCCAGAACGTCGCCTTTATGATGAAACTCTGTTGGGGGTTATTGACCAGATCGGATGCCCTCTGGGTCAAGTGTCTTAAAGCGAAATATAGGTGTACGGATGGGGTTTATCCTATGGTGCATACTAGTCAGAATGTTTCCCGAGTGTGGCGTAGTATCTCCACGGTGTGGGGGCGATTCTATGCTGGAGTGGGAAGGAAATTAAATGATGGCCGATCAAGTAATGCGTGGTGGGACCTGTGGACCCCATTTGAAGCGCCTCTTATACATTTGGTTGACCGGAATGTGCATGAGCTGGATCCAGGAGCCAAAGTTCGCGACTTTGTGTTACCTGATGGCAGGTGGAACATCAGTAGGTGGGGTCATTATCTTCCACATTGGGTGATTGAGGTCATTTCCCAGATTACCCCTCCGGGGGGGAACGTTCCTGATAGTTTTTACTGGAGACCAGCTTCTGACGGGGATTTTAGTGTTCGGGCTGCTTATTCATTTATATCCACTAACCGGGAACCGAGAGTGCAGTTTCAGTGGCAGAAGGTGTGGAAGCTTCCTGTACCGGAAAAAATAAAGTTTTTCCTTTGGCAAATGATTCAGGAGCGTCTTCCGACTAATTACCTCAGAGCCAGGCGAGGGATTGCCCAGAGTGAGGAGTGCCCTTTTCAATGCCAGAGAGTGGAAGATACATTACATATCCTTCGTGATTGTGAGCTTTCCAGAGAAGTGTGGCTATATTTTGTTCACCCTAACTTTCGTTTTCGCTTTTTTCAATCTGATTTGCAGGAGTGGCTTAGGATGAATACTGATCGCAGTTTGGGTTTCGGACGATTCCGGAGGTGGCCTTGGTTCAAGATTTTTAGTTTCATCTGCTGGCTATTATGGAAGAATCGATGCATGGGAGTAATGGAAGGGAAGCGTCTTCAAGCCCAGGCGGTTATACATCAGGGAGTTTTCTCACTTCTGGATAGTGATCTGCTAGGGCCTGGAACAAACTGCTTGTGTCAGGTAGATAGTGCGATCAACACACGTTGGTATCCACCGCCAACTGGGTTCGTTCGCTTGGATACAGATGCTTCTGTCGATGTAGCAGGTTGGGCGTCGTGCGGCGGGGTGATTCGTGATAACCTTGGTAACTGGGTTGTGGGATTCCAATGCCAATTAGGCGCTGTTCCAATAGCAGGTGCAGAACTGCTCGGGATACTGACGGGATTGAGATTGTGTAATCAGTTCAGTTTTCAGCAAGTGCAGGCTTACACGGATTCGATAGAGGCCTATCAGCTGATTGTTCGGGATAGCGGGAGTTCTTCTTATCATCCATTCAAGGAGGAGATTCAGGCGACTCGGGAATTACTCCTGTCGAACGGGAAGTTTCAGTTGCAGTATGCGGCACGAGAGGCAATTAGATGTGCAGATTATTTGGCTAGGGATGCCCATAAGAATGTTAGTGGACTAGTAGTGTTACCAGTGGTGCATCCAGGGTGTATGGGGTTCATGCGGGATGACATGATTGGTTAGATTTCATGCTGTTTGGTGGTCTACCTTATTCCAGGACTTAGTCTTGGCCTTGTTTTTATAAAAAAAAAAAAAAAAAAAAAATTAGACTGTGCTTCGGTCGATCGAGTTTGAAGCAGCATTACAATTTTTTTTCATAAACTTGATATGATATTAAATATATCGAATATTAAATGTTATACTGGGCATTGACCTTTCACTTTCATTCTATTTAGAAAGCGTGCGTGGCCTTCGTTGTAGTTTAAATTAAAAATTATACTAACAAATAAAAACTGGTTCCGTGGAAGAGCCACTAGTTCCATGGATATAAAAATTTGATCTTTAAATTATGTGTAGTCCTAGCCAGGTTCTCAAATCCGGATTGGAAACCGGCAAGTAGATTTGTCTTGTCTGATCCAATTTTTATTAATTTAAAAAAACTATTTTTTTTAAAATTTCATTTTAGAATTTTATATTAATAATCCTAAAATCTTTAATTTCTTATCGTTTTAGCCTCGGATCAGCTCCAGTTTGATTCCAATCTGATTCACTGACCTTTAACTCAGTACCCAACTAATTCAGTCACTGATCCAGATTTAATTACCTTGAATTCTAGCGAGTCATCGAACTTAGGTCATCTAATTTTTTTCATAAAAAAAATAAAAGTCATACCTAAATGTTGATAGTTTGGAGATGACGTGGGAACGGAGATTTATCAATGTTGACATTTTAGCGTGCAAAGGAAATGTTTGGGGAAAAAAAAACAAAAAACAAAACAGTAAATGGCACGAGTACGCGCATTTCGCAGAATGTTTTGAAGCCGTTCTCGTTCCACTGGTTTCGCGCATCACGCTCCGTCAGGTATATAAAGCAGCCTCCATCGCTAGCTGTCTCTTCGGTCACTTTCAGCGGTCACACCTTTTCTCTTCACTCTTGTATTCTGCTGCGCGCATGCATTTCATCGATGGGCAATCTCTGTGCCATGCCCGCACCTCCAACACCTAAGAGAAAACAAACCAAGCGCTTACCAAACGAGCCACCAATTTCCAATTCCAGTAATCGTTGGACCCGTACGCGTTCTTCTCGTAAGGAGGGAATCGATGATGCTACAATTCAAGAACAAGCGATAATTGCTGCGATGCTTTTGAAGCAGCATCAGCAGCAGAATGGTACTTTACCGTTTGATCGATCCAGCTCTGTCCGACAACAGAATGCGGGTAATAAGAAGAATTCGTTGCCGCGGAGTTCCAGTTCCAGGCCTCGATCACTTGCTGACCCTTTGCTACGGCCTCACCAACTTGTTAATCAGGTTTGCTTTTATGGACGGTTGCCTATGTTTGCGGAATTCAACTGTTTAGGACGAAAATTGACCAGTTCGAATTACGATCATGACCTTCAAGGGAAACAACGCTGCTTATTCTCTGTTTTTTCCGTTGTTTGATTTGGTTTCTTTGCCCCTTTGTATTCACGGTGTTGTTTACTATTGTTAGAGTCTGTACGATTGAGCTATGAAGGGAAATACAGCTTATACATGGGTTTATGTTATTTATGATAAAAATTATACCTATTTATGGAGTTTAGCCTCCTCCGAAGCCACGTCTGTTTAAAAATCTGATGATCCGTATTTTATACATGTATCAGAATTTTTTTCAAGATCTTTATATGCCTGCTTGAATATATCAAGAAGCACCTTTTAACCATTTTTCACTAAAAACTGGGTGTAGCTTCGAAGTCAACTTTGTTTTGCTTCTTTCCTTTCGCAAGAGAGATGTTAATCTCTGAAATGCTATTACAGTCCGATCCAACGGAACCCTCTTTGACTTGGGTGTTTGAATGTAGCTTCGGCTCAATGCTGTCCTCAAAACTTAGGGGCCTCGAGGAAAGTCACTTTTAATCGCTGTTAAGTTGTCTTACATCATGTCATTTGTTTGTGGGTGTATGGACCATGGAGGCATCGCTAATTGACATTTTGTGTCTGGATAGACAAAAGTAGTTCTATGAAAGCTACATAGGAAATGTCAAAACCTTAGTTAAATGCCATGATTGCCCCACTCTGACAGGATATGAAGCTTGATGATCTGGAGACCAATCATTTTGTACTTGTCCATGGAGGTGGCTTTGGCGCTTGGTGCTGGTATAAAATTATTGCACTTCTAGAAGAAGGTGGCTTTAAAGTTGATGCCATAGACTTGGCTGGTTCTGGCGTTGATTCCTTTGATACCAACAACATTACATGTCTATCACAATATGTGAAGCCGCTTGCTGATTTTCTTGACAAGCTTCCTGAAGGCGAGAAGGTGTTTATCTTATTGTTTTCTCATGTTTAACAACTGAAAATTTGACATTTAGTTTATCTATTGTCAACATTGTCATCATCTTGTGAAGGTTCTGACATTTTTATTTGCTTTCTCTCTCACTCTTAAGTGCATGTGTTTCCCCGTACACTGCAGTCCCAAATTAATTCTAGCAAAATGAGTAATTATTTGTCTGTAAGAGGTCATGGTGGAGTTATGTGCATGAATATTTGATGAATTGCTACAAAAGAAAACTAGGAATGGGGTTATCATTTGTGTTTGAAGAATAGTCACAGAGCAATAAGAAACGAAGACTCTTAAAAGGTAATCAAAACTGAAAGCAGAGAAAAATAATTTGGATCGAGTACAATTTATGATTTATCATCTATCCGTTGGGTACTGTTTGGTGGGATGCAAAATTTGGGTTAACGATGACAATAAGCTATCTGCAGAATATACTTCCTGTGTATTACTTATATTCTCCCTGATTTTGTTTGCAGGTGATATTGGTTGGACATGATTTTGGTGGGGCATGTATATCTTATGCTATGGAGTTGTTTCCTCTCAAAATTTCCAAGGCTGTCTTTGTTTCTGCAACAATGCTGATCAATGGACAAAGTTCTCTTGATATCTTTTCTCAACAGGTGAATGTCTCCTATTAACATTACAACTGCTACATCTATGATTTATAAAATTTATAGGAAGTAAGTAGTTGCCATTTATAGTTTTATACTTCATTATAATGTTTATGAGCTTACAGCTACTGATGTGATTGACTCTGTCTAAAATGTTTCAGTTTATTGTATCTCTTCTCTGCCATCCATTGAGTAACATACAAAATTATGTGCACGGCAATCTTTCCTTGATACCAATCAGTGGATTTTTTCAGGATATTTCCATAATTAGTGGTCTTTATCTAGGTTACAAAAATTCATTTCAGACTTGCTTCAGAATTTGCCCATCTCAGAGTTGAAATGTTTATTATTGCCTAAGTTACTCCTACTCTATGGCTGCATAGTGTACTTAATGTGCACTAACATTTTCTTAACTGTTGTGCTTCTAGCTCAATCTTTCTCATTAAATTATGTAATTTTATACTAATAATCTCTATCAAATGAAAATATTGACACTCTGAAACCTCATTCTCAATGTTTCTTTTATCCTTTTAAGCCTCAAGGCAGTTAGAGATGACTAGAAAAAGTATTTGTAGTTAATTTATGGTTTCCTGCTCTTATTAAAACAGTTAAGTTTTATAAGTCATAATGCGGAGTTCCTCTATCCTGTCAGTGCGTTTTTCATCGTGTCTATCAATTGCAGGAGGGTTCAAATGATCTTCTTCAAAGAGCTCAGATCTTTTTGTACTCGAATGGGAAAGATCAACCTCCTTCTTCTATCGATCTAGACAAGTCATTGTTGAGGGATTTGTTATTCAATCAAAGTCCAGCCAAAGTAAGTTAACATAGAAATTCTTTGGTTACTTTAAATTGGGACATGCATGAAATTGATCTATTGGACTAGAAGGATATTTTATTTTTACTTTATTTTTTTTTATTTCGTTGGGGGGGGGGGGATCATGAATTATATTAAAAACGTGCACAAAAATGTTTAGGATCTAGTCCCTTGTAGCATTTGAGAGAGAAGGCACATGTGGGCCATTGAAGTGATATTTCATCTTGGGGAGCCAGAAAGCTATTATAGATTTGGTTTCTAATGGTAAAACTTATCACTATCTCCGATCCTTAATATAAGATCTCGTTACACATTAAGGACCGGAGGTAGTAGTTCATAACCTATGTTGTGCCAGATTCCCTCATGTCCCAGCCCCTCCTTCCAGCAAAGCAAGAAGAGAAGCTTTTCCTCATGCTGCTGAACAGTAGTCTCCATGGTGATTGTGATAACTCCTAATGCATAAAATTCTTAGTTGATATTGGAGCCGTGGAGCATGGACCTTTCAATAATCTGGGTACTAAATGGAAGTTTGTTACTGAGATTTGATAATTTCTCTTGTGGTTGTGGTCAGTGTCTGTCTTTCATGTGGGCCAATATGTGGATGGTACCAAGTCTTGTAGTCTTGAGTGATCCTCCCCCTTTTCTGATTACTCCGACATCTTGTTACAGGATGTGGCATTAACTTCTGTTTCCATGAGGCCAATACCATTTGCACCAGTATTAGAGAAGCTTTCTCTTTCTGACCTGAAATATGGATCTGTGAGGAGGTTCTACGTTGTAACACCTGAAGACAATGCCATCCCCGTCGCACTCCAGGAGAACATGATAAATGCAAATCCCCCAGAAAAAGTATTACGGTTGAAGGGGGCTGATCATTCTCCATTTTTCTCAAAGCCTCAAGCCCTGCACAAGTTACTGGTAGAGATTTCACAGATCCCTTGAAATCGTTATTCTACTCGAATTGCTTCTGATGGCATAATCACGAGAAACCTCAACTAACATGGCCTAGGAATGCAAATGGTATCAGTAATTTAATTTGCACTCTTTAGAATAAGGATAAGACTCAGGTCAAGTTCTTTAATTGTTTTTTGTTATGCTCTCTGATAAAAGCATAACATGTAAAGGATTGAAGTGAAATATATAAATAAATAAATAAAAGCCACATGGAGATCCTTTTGTTTATATATATATATATCTTGTTATTGTATTTTTATTGGAGATCCTTATTGCGCACGCTTAATTCATGAGTTTTATCCTTAGCAAAAAGGTTACTGTATATTACATTTGTATTTGTTCGAGTTACAGGATTGTTTCGTCTCTTTTTTTAAAAAAGAAAGTAGGATCACTTGTCAATGTATAGGAACCTTTGTTGGGCAATTCTCTTCTTCTTCTTGTTTTTTTTTTGTTTGACCTGATTGTTGGGCAATTCTCTAATGCCTGTGATATGAAGCCATATTATGTTACAAGTATTTATATGTAACAAAATTTTAAATAAGTTAAAATGTGCTTTCACATTGTCTCCTAACAATACAATTGCTTGTTAAGGTGAGACGTCTGCCGGCAAAACTCTATTTTTAATAATTTTTTGCTATGGTTATAATTATTATCATTATTAATAATTTTTTGGCCTGAATCATTATCATTAATTATTATTATTATTATTAAGAGACTCTCTTAATAAGCAAATCAAATTGAAATACTTGGGGAAACGGACAACAAAGAAGGGAAAGCAAACAACTAATTATTCCGCTGACATCTATCGATTGTGAAATAAATTAAAGGAGGATGGCCGTAAATTTTTTTGCCTGCTGTGCAAACCTTTTACTATAGGAGTTTTTATTTTTTTTAATAAGGTACTACCTCCGGTCCTAAATATAGGACAAAGTTTGTAGTACAAATTACACTACAAACTTTATCTTATATTTAGGACCGGAGAAAGTACTATATAAGATTTTAATCTAGGTCCTCCTTGTAACCAAATTCATCTGGTTTTGCCCCTGATATCTTGAACACCAAATATATATGTCGAGATTCACATCAGAAACTTGGTGCATGCTAAGCTTTATGTCTTGGGCTTACATGTTTATTATGCCTTTATTTAATTCGCTGAAACATGCCATTTAGTTAAATGGTGAAATTGAATTCAGGTAATGTTGATGGATCTCGCTTCACCGTCTTTGATAAAACTTAAAACAGAATGTGTGCAAAGACATGTGGGTTCAATAAATACGTTGGACAGAGAAGCAAACTTTAATAGGGTTAGGTAATAGGTAAGCCTATATAGAAGAACTTTAATCGGGTTTGGTAATAGGTAAGCAAAAAAAGAATCTTTATATTGAAGAAACTGGGGAAAAAGAAGGTGTATGAGGAGCAAGACATGGAAGATCCCTCCCTCTGCAACAGCAAGTTGTGACATGCGTGTTACTAGAGCAAGGGATTTGTCAGTTCCCTATCTTTTTTAGCTAAAGTTCAGTTCTTTGATTCATTCATTCACTCTCATCACTTTGCCTCACCGCCAAGCAAGTTCTAGCAATTGCAACCCTCTAGTAATTAATGTGCGCTGTGAATATGTATATTGCTTAATTACCCTCTCTTAGTGGATTAAGTTTGAAATGTATCAGTCTTTAACTTACCATATTAAGTCAATTTGCTTTTACTTGCAAGAGTGAAATATTGCTTGATAGGGTGTTATTAAGGCTGTTAAGAAGTAATTGAGCATTATTAGTTCAACTTTAGTTGGTGATTGGTTGGATGATGTAAATCAAGTATTTGTAGAATTGTTATTATATTGCGAGTGCATAAAAATTATGAATTTGACTATGAAGAAAAAATTTTTGACCACTAACGGGTGTTTGTTATGGTGGAAAAAACTTTTTAATCGTTTAAACATGAAGTTTTGAGTCAAGTTTCGTTAATTTTCATCTAATTTTTTATAGAAAAATCACCCCTACCAGTTTTTTGGGCCACCTTTCATCCTCTCTGCTGTACCTAGCTTTTTTCAAATCTTTATTCCCTTATCTTTTTCTTTATAATGTTATCTACACTGAAGGTTGTATGAGACACGATTTCATTATTTATATTTAACATTTTTTTCGTTCAAGGTCTCCTGCAGATTGGAGACCATCGACATTAAGAAAAAGGAAAATTTTAAAATAATGTCATTAATGAACCTCATAAAACTTCAGTTTCAATTTTAAAACTGATGGCTAAGAAAAATTTCAATTTTTAAAAATAATTTTATAATACTAAATAAAATATTCGAGAATATTGCTGTTGCCCAATAACCCCCAACATATTCATGATTTTGTTATTTGTTATAAATTCAAATGATGTTATTTTATTAGCTTTTTTCACCAGAAGATTTTATTAATTTATTGATTAAGGATTTATTAAACATATCGAGTGATGATAGACTGAGTTATGCTGTAACGATATACTAATATATTGATAAAGTGTGCATTTTGATTAGTTTTTAAAAAATAGCATTTATGATTTATAAAGTAAGAATGTGAAATAAATTTTGTTTTGATATGTGAAAAAGGAATTATGAAATTATGATTTTCGTGGTTTTTCAAAACACCCAGTAACGTAGCTCTGAACTTTTTCATAAATATTGAAGGCCAAAAAACACTGCTTCATAAGTTTTTGTTTATTATCTGAAGCCAGTTTGCCTCCCTTATCGTCTCCTCGCTCCGGGGAACAAGGTAAGGAAGTCTCAGATCTGAAATTCTTACTTCTCAGGATTTCCATTTCGATCCCTACCCTTCAACTAGAGCACTTCAATCTGCTTACTACTTACTCTACGATGACAATTTCTTACTCCTAGAGCATTTCGATTTTGCTTTCTACTTTATGATGACAATTTATTCAGTTAATTTGTCATATTCGGCTTCACACTCTACCTGCTTTCCTAGTATTATCCCATTCATGTTTGCTACTTTCATTCCGCGAAAATTTGTTGGGGGGATTTTAGCTTTTATTCGATTGTTGGATTTATTGATTTTAAGTGTGGGATGCCCGGGGGACAATTCAACTGGAATTGCAAGATAGCTGGTTCACCATACTCTATTTTCTTTTAAGGGTTAAAATCACGCAATGCTGCAGTTCTTTGGGTCGCATTTCCTTAGGTTAGCATCTGATTTCAATGGTCTTCCTTTTCCTTCACAGTAGCTATTTGGTTGTGAAGAGGAAACTCATGTCAAATCATGCCTTTGTTCATTGAAGCTCATGCTCTTTGAACGCAACAAAACAACATGAGGTTTCCAAAGTGGATTTTGAATTATAGGTTCAGATGGCCTGATAGATTATTGCTCTGTTTAGCTGTATTCCTAATCACTTGGTTTTTCATTCTGCCTTTCCTTATGTAGGTTAGCTTTTTGTCAGCCCATAAATGCTGGGGGTTATATTTCTCAATTCTCATCAAAGAAAATGTGCAATGCAGGTCTGTCCACCAACTCTAAATTGGCAGAAAATGCGTCGTGGGAATAGCAGTGGTGGCGGCCAAAGTTCCCTGGGCTATCTTTTTGGAAGTGGGGAGGCTGCTAGTGCCAGCAAAACCCAAAATGCTCCAGTTCAAAGCCAACCTGCAAATGGAGGACACTCTCACAATGCAAGTGTTGCACCGCAACCGCAACCCCAACCGCAACCAATTAATAAGGAAATTCCGGCTGGAATTCCTGGGAATCTGACAAACAATTACCATCGTGCTGAGGGGCAAAACTGTGGCAATTTTATCACTGTAAAGCCCTTGCTGACTTCTCTCTTAAGTTCATTTGAACTGTACTGCATAAATATCTTCCCTAATGTATGCATGTCCTAGATATGTTTGTCACGGCCTGGACGTAGGATATTTTGAAAATTTTAATTTCTGAGCCTTAATATTATGAGAAATGAGGATTGAAATCTCCCCATTTGCATTTCACTTGCTGATAATTCTCATTAAAAAAATAAGATGCGCCATTAGAGTCTACAACTTATGCCAGGGGCGAGCGAGACAAATTTGGACTGCAGACAACAATATGCATAACAACAGTGCTGCGACATGGGAAATTCTAGGATCACATTCTAGAGAAGCTATTCGAATTAAATTAACTGCAATTGTTAAGCACTGGATCCTTTCCTGGACAGGAAAGCATCCAAACTAAGAATTCTGTTCTTTTATATAGGTCCTGAAAGGCTATTAATGATTTGTTTATGAAAAACCTCATCTTCCTCGGAGTGCATTTTCTAGGACTGTGGACTCTAGATTGTTTTATAGTTGCCACTGGCAAACTAACATGCCCCATAAAATTGGTGCTACTGCTGTATCTTTTCACTTGGTAATCAGTCTTCACTCTTCAGTGTTCTTCTTCTTCTTTTGCAAAACACACTGTCAAGTTTTTGGATTTGCTGTAGAGCTCCCTATGTAGCTATTCCATGCCTGGCCTCATTCAGTATATGCTTACGTCTTATGGGAACATTCCTCTTGCATAGAGCAGCATCTGTATAGATAAAAGAGTGTGAATGAAATAATAGTAAATTCTGATTCTTAATGCATAATAATTCCACGTGAAAGAGTAACCTGCATTGCCGTCCTACCTCATTTCAACTTGAGAGTTTTCGCATGGTGGCAAAGGAATTGAGAATGAATGAAATTTCTGTTAGCGGCTGTTCTTATGATATATGGGCAAATATTATTCTTATTTGTTATGTAATTTTATTTTGGATGCAGGATCGACCATCTACCAAAGTTCATGCTGCCCCTGGAGGCGGATCTTCTTTGAGCTACCTCTTTGGCGGTCCTCCTGGGAACTAATTTTCCGTGTTAGGACTTGAATTGAATGTGGTTTTCAACGTCACATGTTGTGTGTAATATATTAACTGCTATAATAGGTTTATATTATAACCACGGACTTGTGCCCTGAGAAATTGAACTCAATGCCTTAATATTGGTGTGACTGATGACCCATCATTTATTTGCTGGTTGATTGGTTTAGCATGCTCTGCAAATCTGTTGGCTTGCTATGTGTATTGTGTTTAAGTCAAGTGTCACCCGTTATTCTCCCGATAATTTATGACGTTATGGAATGAATTTGCATTAAATGACTTCTTTCTTAGAGTTTGGGGTTTGGCTAAGTTATTCTTATTACTTCCTTCTGTCTTTAAAAGTAAGAAACTAATTAAGGAGTTGATTTTAGTTCTGAATGTAAGATATATTTCTTATATTTATCTATCTTTTTCTAATTTACCCTGATTAATACTCTCTCAACATAAATCAAATGAGGAAAAGATTGAGAGAATTTAAGAAGATGATTATTGACCCGTTTGGTACGTTGAAATTGATTTTGATGGAAATGAATATGGATATGGATATGAGGTTTAAAAGTATGTTTGGTATATCATGAAAATGAGACCTCATTTCCATGTAAAAAGACCAAAATGTCCTTCCATTAAAAAAAAAATCTCATCTTCTCCCTCACAATGTGCATCATGGTTGGATTGGTTGCACTTTCACCGGAATCTTCTTCGATAAGCCACCTTTAGAAGCACCAATGTCCAACATTGACCCACCAGCATCTAAACTGAAGTGTCGACAACCACCTGCAACCAAAATCCAAAAATAAAGATCACCACTTTTTCAGATTTGGAGCACTGAAGATGTGAAATCATCCAAGCTTGGTAGTTGGGCGTCGTTGAAGGAGATAAAATCTCTAGGTGGCCGTCGTTGAAAGAGATAAAGCCACCTCCCATTTACCATTGAGCTTCAGCCTTTCTCGTCTTCCTTGCTTGACGTCGATCTGGTGGAGAAGACAAAGATCCTGAAAAGAGAGCTTCATGAACATAGACGATGGAGATGAGTCATCAACACCGGCACACCTCACATCCTTGTCGGCATCTTCCTTGTCGATAGCAAGGGTGGGAAGCTTTCCGGTGAAGTCTCAATGGATAAGGGGATGGCTAGCCTGAAGCATGAAAAAAAAGAGAAAGGGCAAATATGAAATTCACCCACACATAATTGTAAATCTTGGGGGGTGATGATAGAAATGAATTCCAACCATTTTGGTGGATAAAGAATTAGAAAATTTTTCAATTCCATCATAACAAATAAATTTTCATATGGAGATAAGGCCCATTTCCATTTCTATTTTCTAATTCCATCATATTAAACATGTCCATGAGAACTTCTTGCATACACCTACAACACTACGTGATTTGTGCACTGTCCAATGAGAATAGGCCAAGTCACATCACTTAAATCCAACATGGACACTTACATGGCATTAATACAAAAATAAAAAACATAATAAATCCTTCCATGGGCCCCACATCTTCTTTCCCTGAAATTACTCGCCCCTCATCCCTCTGCAATTAATTCGCGAGCGTTTCTCTCCTTAGTCCTAAAAGTAAAGGATCTCTTTTTTATTTTTTTTCTGGATCGATCTCGATCCAACAGTCTAAAAAAGAGAAAAGAAAATCTTTTACTTTTAGGGTAAAAGAGAGAAACCGATGCAATTAATTCTCCGTTCCATCCTCCTCAGCCTCCCCTACGCCCCTCTCGCTTGCTTCATTCTTTCACCACTAAAATCAAAACTTTTTTTTTTTCTGAACAAGCACCAAAACCAAAACTTAATCGTAGTTTCAGCTAATAATAATGGAGTGAGAGGTTATTAAAGTCGCAGTTCAATCCACCGCAAACAATAGGTCATCACAAAAATACCGTAGGCTTCGAGCATTAGTTTGTAGGATTTTCATGGTTTCTAAGAATCTAGTTCGATAATTTTTTGTCCAATCAAACCCATCAGCTCACCCACCACACTGGCTCACCATTGCCGCAGTCTCCGCCACCGTTGCCGCAACCATGATCGTTCGGAAGGAGAACCGTCGAGAGATCTGCATAATAGCTCATCAAAGAGGGACTTTGCTTGCTATATGCAAATTAAAGAAGAACTTCAATATGTCAAAAACCCCGAGATTGATGTGCCGAATCTACAAGTGAGTTGCAGAACTTCAAGTCGAAGGAGTATGTTCGTGAGACCTTCGCCTTGATGTACTATTACTGGTATCTCACAAACAATAAAATCGAGTTCCGATCCTTAAAACTTACCTCAATCTCCCTTCTGAAATCGACCCTGCTACATCGATGAATGATGCAGTTCATGAAAAGGGAAAATGTTGAGGGAAGATGAAGGGCGCCGCCATAGGGAGGAGCCGAGGAGGATGGAAGCAGAGGGAGGAAGACTCGTTTCAGGAAAGAAGA